>PVHY01002466.1:0-126389 GCA_004024945.1 Uropsilus gracilis
TTTTTTTTTTTTTTTTTTTTTTTTTTTTTTTTTTTTTTTTTTTTTTTTTTTTTTTTTTTTTTTTTTTTTTTTTTTTTTTTTTTTTTTTTTTTTTTTTTCTGAACTAGGTCTCGCTAAGGGCCCCAGGCGGGACTTGAACCGTGATCCCTAGCCCCGGCTGCTTCATAGGCTGAAGCTTACAGGCACAAGCCACCTTGTTTTTATGTTTCTCTTATTTTCTTTTGGACTTTAAAATCCTTATTTTGTGTTGTTTTATTCCTTTTCAACTTTCCTATTTTTTTTTGGTTTGGTTTTGTTTATTTGTAAGACTTTCTGCTTATAACCTATGGAAGATCTTTCTAGTGATCTGAATTTTTATGCTCTCTACTCATACAGTGTTTTTTTTTTTTTTTTTTTTTTTTTTTTTTTTTTTTTTTTTTTTTTTTTTTTTTCTTTTTGAGTCTAGGTCTTGCTATTTTTGCCCGTGGAACCACAGGCTCTCGTTGCCCGGAGTACCACAGACTCAAGCAATCCCCAGCCTCAGCTTCCCAGGTAGCTGGTATTACAGGCACGCGCCACCATGCCCAGCTATTTTTTGGAACTAGGTCTCGCTACAGGCCCCAGGCAGGACTCGAACCGCGATCCCTGGCCCCGGCCGCTTCATAGGCTGAAGCTTACAGGCATGAGCCACCATGCCTGGCCTCATACAGTGTATTTTTGATGTTTTGCAGCCTCTATACGATATTTCTTTTCATTTTTTATGAATCTAATTAGAACTTCTTGCATAACCAAATAAATATTCATTTATTTAGTTCATATGTATGTGAAGCTCTTTATCCCTCCAATTCTGTGTGTTAGTCTAATAGGGTGGTCTATTCTCAAAAATATTTTCAACACTTTTTCCTAATATTAAATAATTTATTTATAAATAAATTTCACATCTTTGTTATCTCTGGGTTTCACCCCCTACCTGACCGTTCCCACCCTGTTCAACCCCACCCCCACAAGTGTGTACTTTAATTTGGTTGTTGGCTTGTTTTGACTTTTTTCATGGCTTTTTGTTTATCATTCCCATGTCCCATATAATAGTGAAACCATTTGGTTTCTGTCATTTTCTTTTTCACTTTTTTCTGCTAATGATTTCTTCTAAGACCATCAATGGTATAATAAAATCATCCATCTGGCCATTTTTAATTGATGAATAATATTCCATTGTGTGTATATATACCACATCTTTTTTATCCAGTCCTCTGTTTTGGGACATTTCGGTTGCTTTCATGTCCTTGCAATTATAAATAGTGCTGCAATAAATATCTGAGCACAGGTGTCCCTTTGTACAAGCATTGAGGTCTCTTTTGGGTAGAATCCCAAGAGAGTAATTGCTGGGTCATATTGTAGTTCCATTTTCACTAATTTGAGGGCCCTCCACATATCTTCCATAGAGGTTGGATGAATTTACATTCCCACAAGCAGTGTAAGAGTGTTCCCTTCTCCCCACATCCTCGCCAGCACTTGCCCATTTTATGGATGTGGGCCATTCTTACTGGTATAAGGTGATATCACATTGTGGTTTCGATTTGCATTTCCCTTATTGCTAATAACATTGGGCAATTTTTCATGTGCCTGTTGGCCATTTGTATTTCCTCTTGGGAGAAGTGTCTTTTTAGTTCTTCTCCCCATTTTTTGTTTGGGCTTCTTGCTTTGCTTTTGTTTAGTTGTGTGAGTTCCTTGTGGATCTTTGTTATTAAACCCTTATCGCTCTTGTGGAGGGCAAACTTTTTTTCCCATTCAGTTGGGCTTTTTTCAGTTTTTCTGTTGTCTCTTTTGCTGTATAGAAGCTTTTTAGTTTGATGTAGTAACATTTGTTTATGTTTTTCTTCATTTTTTTGTCATCTGTAGATTTTTTCCAGAAAGGGTTTTCTGAATTCTACCTCATGGAGGGTTTTTCCCAATTTTTCTTCTATGTATGTTATGGTTTCAGGTCTGATATTTAAGTATTTTATACATTTTGAGTTGGTTTGAGAACAAGGTTTGAGGGTGTTGTCTTGGTTCATTTTTTTGCAGGTCTTAGTTCAATTTTCTCAGAACAATTTATTGAAAGGCTATGTTTGTTCCAATGTAAGTTTTTCCCTCCTTTGTCAAAGATTAGTTAACTATATATGTGTGGTTTTAGTTCCAAGCACTCAATTCTGTACCATTTGTCTGATTGTTGTTGTACTGGTACCATGCTGTTTTAATTACTACCATTTTGTAGTAAAACTTGAGGTCTAGTATATTTAGGCTCCATTCTCTCTCTTTTTTTTTTTTGGACAGGGGGCTTTTTGATATTCTTTTGTTATTCCATATGAACTTCTGTAATTGAAATTTTATAAGGATTGCATTGAATCTGTAGATTGCTTATGGAATGATGACTATTTCGGTGATAGTAATACTTCCAAACCATGAGCAAGTTATATCTTTCCATTTCCTTATGTCTTTTCTTTTTGCAATGTTTTTAAGTTTTATTTGTATATATCTTTCACATGTTTTGTTAGGTTTATTCCCAGGTATTTAATTGTTTTTGGTGCGATGGTAAATGGAATTGCTTTTTAATTTCTTCTTCTTGGCTTTTTGTGTATAGGAAAACTACCAACTTCTCTGTGTTGATTTTGTATCCAGCTACCTTACTGAACTGGTTTATTATTTCAAATAGTTTTTCTGTGAAAAATTTTTAAGAGGGGTTCTGTATATAGAAAGTCATGTCATCAGCATACAATGATAGCTTCAGTTTCTCCTTTCCCATATGTATCCCTTTTATGTCTATCTCTTGCCTTATTGCCCTATCTAAAACTTCCACTAGAATGCTAAAGAGTAGTGGGGAGAGTGGGCATCCTTTATTTGTTCCACATCTTGAATGGAATATTTTACTATTTCCCCATTTAGGATGATGTTTGCCATATACTTGTTATAGATTGCTTTTATTATGTTGAGGTATGTACCTTTAATCCCTAAATTTTCAAGGGCTTTTATCCCGAATGGATGCTGAACTTTGTTGAATGCTTTCTCTGCATCTATTGATATGATCATGTGTTTTTGTTTTTCTCTTTTTTTAATGTGGTGTGTTGTGTTAATTGAGTTCTGGATGTTGAACCATCCTGTGCCCCTGGCATAAATCCCACTTGGTCAAAGTGAATAATGCTTTTGATGCATCATTGGATTTGATTTGTCAGGATTTTGTTTAAAATTTTTGCATCTGTGTTCATTAGGGAAATTGGTCTATTGTTTTCTTTCTTGGTGCTGTCCTTATTTGGTTTTGGTATGAGTGTGATGTTTGCTTCATAGAATGTGTTTGACAGTTTTCCTTCTTTCTCAATTTTTTGGGAAAATTTTTAGTAGTGCAGGTGTTATTTCATCTTTGAATGTCTGGTAGAATTCATTAATATAGCCATCTGGTCCTGGGCTCTTGATTTTAGAGAGAATTTTGATGACTACTTCTATTTCACTGCTTGTGATTGGTTTATTTAAGTTCTCTATATTTTCTTTGTTTGATTTTGGGTAGTTGTATCTTTCTAAGAATCTGTCTATCTCATCCATTTGTTGCATTTATTTCCAAATAGTTGTTCATAGTAGTCTCTTATATATTTTGGATTTCTTTTGTGTCTGTTGTAATTTCTCGTCTCTCACTTGTGATCCTGTTTATTTGAATTTTTTCTCTTCTTTCCTTTGTGAGCTTTGCAAGGGGTTAATCAATTTTATTTTTTCAAAGAATCAACCTTTGGTTTTTTGGTTTTTTTTTTTTTTATCTTCTGGATAGTCTCTTTATTTTTTAGGTTATTTATTTCTTCTCTCATTTTTTTTATTTCTAATCTGCTGGGTTTGGGGATTTTTTTTGTTGCTCTTTTTCTAATTTTTCAATTTGGAAGATAAGGTTATTTTCTTGCTTTTTGATATGGGCCAGTATTGCTGTGAACCTTCCTCTTAGGTATGCTTTTGCTGCATCCCACATATTTTGAAATGCTACATCTTTTTTGTCATGTATTTCAAAGTAGGTTTTAATTTCTTCTTTAATTTCTTCAATTACCCATTCTTCATTTAGAAGCAAGTTGTTCAGTCTCCAAGTGTTGCATGTTCTTTTTGTTTTCTTTTCATTGTTGATTTCTAGTTTGATACCTTTATGATCTGAGAAGTTGGTATTATTTTAATTTTTGTGTATTTATTCAAGTTTGCCTTGTGGCCCTCTATGTGGTGAATTTTAGAGAATGATCCATGTGCATTTGAGAAAGTGTATTATTTTCCTTGTGGGTGTAGTGTCCTGTAGAAGGTCTTCTTTAAGGCTTTTGTGTCCTTGTGTACCTTTTGTTTTCTGGAGCAGTCCTTTGTTGAGAGTAGGGTGTTAATGTCTCCTACTACATATGTATTTTTGCCAATATTTGTTTTTATTTCTCTTAGTAGCTGTCCTATGAATCTTGGTGCACCCTCATGTGGTGAGTATATGTTGATAATTGTTAGGTCTTTTTGATGGGTTGGCACTTGAACCATTAGGAAGTGACCTTCTTTATCCTCTGCCACTTTTTTTTATTTTGAAATCTGCTTTTCTGCTATAAGAATGGCTACCCCTGTTTTTTTTTTTTTTTTGGGGGGGGGCATTTGCTTATAAAATTGTTTTCCATATTTTTATCTTCAATCTGTGCTTATCTTTGGGATCAGATGTGTTTCTTGGCAGCAGCAGAATATTGGGTTCTGTCTTTTAATCCAGTCATAACTTTGTGTCTTTTAACTGATGAGTTTACTCCATTGAAATTTAGAGTAATTATTGATTACTAAATTAGAAAAAGCCCCAAGCCCAGCAGAAGACTAGAAATAACAAAAAGAAAAGAAAAAATAACCTAGAAACTAAAAAAGACTATGCTTAAGATCAATAATCTAGAGCAATTATTAGTAATTAATAGTAATATTTATAGTAATTATTGACATTCTAACATTGAGTTCCTGGTGATCATTTGGGGTTCTGTTTTAGTTTCTTCTTCTTGTTTTTTAAATTATTTGCTTTTTTTTTCTTCTGCTGGTTTCAGTCTTAGGGGTTCTTGCAGATGTTTTTGGAGTAATTGTTTGGTGGTAGCAAATTTCTAGAGGCTTTGTCTGAGAAGGCTCTAATTTTCCTTCATAAAGGAAGGAGAGTTTTGCTGAGTAGAATATTCTTGGCTGGCAGTATTTTTCTTGGAGTGTTTGGAAGATGTGGCCTCATTCTCTCCTTGCTTGGAGTATCTCTTTGAGAAATCTGAAGTCAGTTTAATGGGTTTCCTTTGTAGGTTATCTGTTTCTTTTCTCCTGTTATTCTCATAATTTTTTATTTTTGGCTCTTGAAAATTTTACTATGATGTCTTGCTGTGTTTTCTCTTTCATTAAAGTAGTTTGCTGTCCTTTTTGTTTCCCGTATATCTATTTTCATTTCTTTCTTCAGATTGGGAAATTCTCCATTATTTCATTGGAAAGCCTTTCAGATCCTATGTCTTTCTCTCTCCTGGGATTCCAGTTACTCTTACATTTGTTTTCTTTAGGATATCTGATAGATCTTGGATTTTTTCTTCTGTCTTCTTACTTTGTTTTTTGCTCTTTTTCTTTCTTTGTCCTCTGTACTTCTGTGTCCTCTAGTGTGCTGATTTGTTCTTCTATTTCTTCTAATCTGCTTTCCTAGCTTTTCCCTGCATTTTTTGAGCTCTCTGTTGCTCTTAGAAACTGCATATCATTCAGCTTCTTATTTATGGTTTCAATCTCATTCTTCTGTTTGTGAATGATATTGCTCATTTTGCTGCATTCTTTTTTATATTTTTCTACTTCTCTTAGCTAACTGAAAGTTTCTGACCTCTTGCATTCCATTTTTTTTCCCATCTTCCATTATATCTTTTAATGCTTTTAACAAAAAGATTCTGAATTCTTTTTCTGACATATACGCCATTTCTTCCATGTCCTCCATTTTAGTTTCTGCCGATTTTTTATCCTTTGGTAGTAAGTTATTCTTCGTAGGACTTGCTTGAGTATTTGTATTCTTCCTCCTTCCTGTGTTTTCCCTTCAGGCTTGTTCTATGTATTGATTCACTGCTGTTCTAGAATTAGATGACATGATGAATCCAACCAAGTTGTGATTATTTCAGCCTTTGTGTTTTTGCTGCTGTGGTGGCTATATCTTGTTTCCCTTGACTATTTGGGGGAACAAGTTCCTTTTCAGTCAGTGGATGTGGTATGTATATGTGGTTTCTATTGAATTGTCTATCTTCTTTTTTCGTTCTTTCTTCTCTTTTTGATTTACAATATTTCTCAGTGCCAAGTGTGTGACTTTATTTAGTAGTGTGTCTAAGGTTTGTTGCATAAACCTTTTTGTTGGAGTGTCTTGACAGACAGTGTTCTTGGTTCCCTAGTATGCATCAGTTACCTTAGTGCAACAGGAGTCAGTCTTGTGTGGCTGGGCCATTTAGGTCCCTGTGCTGTGAGCAGTTTCTCCTGCTGGAGTTCCTGGTGTTAAAACTCAGTCTTTGGTAAACTCAGTCAAACCCAGAACCCTCCCTAGTCCACAGGTGTGTTACCTTAGCAACAGGAGTCAGTCCTGTGTGGCTGGACCCTTTCGGGTCCCTGATGAAAGCAGCTTCTCCCACTGAAGCTCCCTGTGTTAAAAGTCTTCTTTCAACATTTTTCAACACTTTCATGCATTCTCTTTTTGTCTAAAAGTTTCCTCCCAAGAAATCAGCAGTGATTGTAAAAGGTTTTCTTTAATTATTACTGTTTCTCTTTAGATACTTGTAGTGCTTCCTTCTTATTCTTCAATTTTGCCATTTTGTCTTGTCATGTGACTACTTCAGTTTATTTTGGAATTCTTTGAGCTTCTTGGATATGGATGCATTTTCTGTCCCCCTCCCCCCATTTAGGGAAATTCTCAGCTATTATTTTCATTCTGTTATTTCTTTAAATACAGTTTCTACTCTTGTTTCTCCCTCTTCTCCTGAGCCCTCTATGATATGATATTCTTTTTCTTGATATTACACCATAACATTCTTGCACTGATTTTGTTTTTTTTTCTTTTTGCTGTTTTGTGTGTCTGTTTTCAATTGTCCTATGTTTTAGCTCACTTATTCTATCTGTTGTTCCTTCCTGTCTACTAAAATGCCCTCTATAGTAACTTGAGTTCAACTATTATATGTATTAGCTCTGATATTTCTGTTTAAAAGTTTTGCATTTGTCCCATCCTTGCTGCATTTCTCTTTTTGTACGTCAAACGTTCAATAAGTATTATGAGAACTGGTACTTTGAACACATTTTTCTGGTAAAATTACTAATACTTGTTAGTTAAATCTTTCCCCAAGGATTATGTTTTTGTTCCAGCAATTGTGGTATATTCTCTGTCTCTTAATTTCTTTGAAACTCTATGTTAATTTTGATGAGTTGTGATAAATAGTTTCTTTTTCCTTGATCTGTTGGTCTTATATTAAGATTATAAGTTATAGGATATAGTCCTGATAGTGTACCCAGGATTCTGGGGTATCCATTGCTTCATAGTCTGATGCCTCTGCCCCTACATGAACAAATTGAGTCTACCACCAGAATAGTGGAGAATCAGGGTGGTGTGGAGTGATTAGGGTGCTGATAGAGGGGATCAGTTGTCCAAGCCTCCTGAGGGGCTATGGGTGCGCAACCTAAGTGATAGAGCTTTGACCAACTTCTCATCTAGATTATTTCTTCAGTAAGATCTTTTCAACAGTCAATACTACCCCCTTGCCTGTGATTCAAGTCTGGTCAGTAGATTCTGCAGCCCATGTTTTTCCCAGGGCTGAAGGTAAACAGAGCAATCTTGAAGCTGTGGTTCAAACTCTAGCCCAATAAATGTGACAATAGATAAGGGGCAGCTTCAATCCATGGGTACCCTTTGTAAGGGATTGTGTTCCTGGGGACCTCTCTTGCTTCTTTTCTTAGAGGTAGTTGACTGGGAAAGACTTTGAATTTGGAGGAAGTTTCAACCTGGGACTGTTTCCAGCAACTTCTAGAACAGAGTGTTTCCCAGAGACTCAAGCTCCTGTGGCCAGGGCTAGGGGCTTTAAACCCCACTTAGAGGCACCAAGCACTGTAAATGAGTGTGATTTGGCTGTGGAGTGGGACAGGTGTTCTACATAACACCGTAGCCTGTTTGAGAAGAAATTATTCTTTATGAGGGGCCCCCAGCTTGACTAGCTTAGATTCCAGCAAGTTCCAATAACCAAACCTCCTGCAAATAGTTGAACTCCAGTTGCCTGCACTTGAGAATTATAGGCTCAAGCTGACAATACCTTGAAAAAGTGCTTCACCAGATGTCATAAGGATTGTCTGATGAGGACATAGTTACTAGGAGTTATTAGGGTAAAGGAGTTACTAGGATTAACAGCCTTCCAATATTAACCTTTATGATCAGCACCTGTGGTATTACACCCTCCCCATGAATGTATACACCTGGCCCAATGAGTCTGCACTGTGTAAGTGGGCATACCTTGGCCTAGGAGTGAGGGGGGAGCACACGTAGCTGTTTCCTTGTGCCCCTCCCTGGTTTCACCTGTTCACTATTAAAAAACCTGTTATGATGATGCCAAGGGCTCCAACTTTCTTTAACTTTCTTTTCTGATGGAATCCATGATGAACCTCCCTGGATTGTAATGGTTGCAAAATGCAGGATAATGGTTATCCTCCATATCTGCCTTCTTGGTTTATTTCTGGTAATATGGTATCCATGCCTGCTGGTGTTTATATGTCCCCCAATTTTTGGCCACAGATCTCTACTCCCCAGTATCTTATTGTTCTTTAGCAAAAAACACCCCCATTTCCCACACCAGGCTCAATGGGTTCCCCTGTCTAATGCAGTCCGCAAGTAATCAAGTCCTTGAAATAGCCATAAATTCTTCAGTTTTGGGAACTGAGTGGTGCAGATTCTAATTGTGGACAATTTGCTCTGTGGGAAGGTCCAATAGAACAAGGTGACACAAGGCCCACATGTCCACGGGAGGTATTTGCCATGGGAAAGCCCTATATCTGCTTATAGTCCTATGATTTGTGCACTTTGACTAATCTGGAAAAAACTGTTTGCAGAACTACTTTCTTGCACGTAGCAATTATTTGCCTTGTAATTAATGAATGCCTACTTCATTCATTCATTGATTAACTTCTCAATAAAAGTTGTAGGTGAGCAGCACAGGGCAGAGCAGATACCAAGAGTCACTCCCTCAGCTTGCACTGTCTGTACTTTCATGTTTTAATGCTAGCATCCACTTACCTCTGGAGCTCAGCTAAGATATCCATCACATTTCAGTCAATAGAACATGGCTCCATACCATAGCCTTCCCTCCCTCTGTTGTGTCATGATGCCAGGGGACATTTGGTGCAATATTTTTATTCCAATATTCATTATAACTTTTCCCACCCTCTCTGATATTTTCCTTTGCTGTTCCTTGTGAAAAATGCTGATCAAACAGTCACTAGTCCTTTTTCAAGGACTGTTATATATCTATTCTTTTGTTGTATATGTGGAGAGGAAGTAATCCCTAGTATCTTTACTATTCTGCCACCCTTCCAAAACTACAGTATATCGTCTCATTCTCCTTTGGACTCATGGTGACTTTCAATCAGAAATGAATGTTAGATCATAAAATACATGTGATAAGTTAAATTGATATCACCCCTTCCTATCTCTTTGCAAATGAAATCTGTGATAACAAATTATTGTTATTATTATCATTTTTTTTGAGACCAGGTCTCGCTATTTTTGCCCGTGGAACCGCAGGCTCTCGTTGCCCAGGGTAACTTAGGCTCAAGCAATCCCCAGCCTCAGCTTCCCAGGTAGATGGGATTACAGGCACGTGCCACCACACACAGCTGTTTTTTTGTTTTGTTTTGTTCTGTTTTGTTTTTGGGAACTAGGTCTCACTACGGGCCCCAGGCGGGACTCAAACCACAATTCCTATCCCCAGCCACTTCATAGGCTGAAGCTTACAGGCACGAGCCACCGTGTCTGGCCTACAAATTATTAAAGTGCTATAGTGGAGACTAAAAAAATCATGTAAGAGGTTAATTTGCAGTTGGAGAAAAAGAACAAAACTGCGAGGAAACTTTAAAAAAATGATATTCAGGCTTTTATTCATTGAACATATATTTATAGATCTAACCATCAAGTGCCAATGGAATATTCAGTGAATTTTTTTTTGTACTTATGACCAGAGAAGAATAATTAGATGCATTGGTTGTGCATAGATTGTGTGGTAGTATTGGCATCAATTTTTAATTGTTATTCCTCAACACCAAATATAGGTAACAATTTTATGTATACCAATACATCCTTCTGAATGTCTAAGATAGTTCCATAACTATTATCTTTTAGTTTTTTATTTCTTCAAAAAGTTAAAAATGAGAGCCTAGCTATTGGGAAAAAATAACTATGGGAAACTTCCAAAATAACTGCTGGAGTTTGATTTTTTAAGTCAAAAGACTATTCTTTTTATTCCTCTGCTATCTTCTTCCTTTTAGTGGAACTAACACATGATCTATTTTGCAATTAAAAGATATCTCCCCCTCTATTGCTTAAGGATTACAGAGACATTATGAATGACAACACTACAAAGTTGTGAGCCCTAAAACTGGACAAAACTGGCTGGGGAGTTGAAGTGAATAGATAAAGTTGACAATGGACTGACACTGGGAAAATGCAGATTGCTTCTGGGAACATGTTGCTCTAGCCCACAGTGGACTGTGGGGCTGGGCTAGTTCTTTCCCATAGCTGATTGAGCTGTTAGAAAGCCCTCCCCCAGTCACCAACTGGGTTTGAGCGTGAAACCTGACCTGCCTTTGGGCAGCTCAAATTCTGCCACCTCTAGGATACCATGTGGAAGTCTGGCCTTGATGGTATGTCAGGAGCTTGTGTCTATAAATGTGGTATCTGAATCATATAATGGACCAAGTGTATGCAAGCTAAATGGACCAGTCATGTTCATCAGTTCAGTTGTTATTTGGTTTCAGATGGACTGATTGTTCCTAAAATTGTCCAGTTGTTCACTTAGAATTAAAAATGGTCCAATTGGGCAGGTATCTGTTAGGTTGGGGGACCCTGAAGGAAGATATAAGGAAAGGTGGGAGCCAACTTGGGGCTCTCAGGCACCATTGTGTTCCTTGCCTCAGAGGAAAAAGGGAAGAAGCCACCAAACTCCAAAGAGAGAAACTAAAGAGCTTTGCAGAGACTGGTGGCTGCACCTGCCTCTGGTCCTGCTGCTGCTATCATCACTTGAAAAGAGAAACAAAGGCCCTGAGCCTGGTGACTCAGAAGCTGTTTCTGTGGGTGTGGTCCAACAACTCACAAAGCACTGTAACATCATGGTTTCTAACACCACCTCTATCAGTTGATGATAGGTACGACTGGTCAGTGCTGCCCAGAACTGCTGATGGGTGACCTGCACTCCATTTCCAGGTCACTTTTCAGCGCTGTTAACATTGTGTGTGATGGATCAGTATTATTGTTTTTGCCATCATTGCTGTCCATCCCGACCTTCAGATTGTGACTGTGGGCTGCTGTGGTGTCATCTCAGTGGCTCCATCTGTGAGCACCACCAGCTGAGGTGAGTTGGATCCTGGCCCACTGCCCCATGCTACAAGTCCTTGTTGGAAGGATCATGTCATCTTGGATATGCAGTTTTTCCTTTGGTACTTCTAGACACCAGGGCACTCTCTGGGGTAAGATAGCTGGCCACTTGGGGCCTTAGAAACTCTTTGTTTACCATTTGCTATATAAACGCTATTGTTCCCTGGGCCTGAGTGGTCTTAGGATTTTGCCTGCAAGTGCAGGTAGAAACAGTGACCTGTCTTCTATATGTCCTTTGACCCCTTACTGTGCCCTATAGTCCTGTTGCAAATATACCCAAACCGATTTTGTTAGGTTTATGTTCTTTTTCTAAATCACCTTTGAAATATGGGTTCAAATTATTTTGAACCATCCTTCTCAGGATGGGTGTTCTAAGTTGAAAAACATGTGTGGTGACTTTGTTGGTTCTTTCTCTGTTCTTCTTGCTCAAAAGAGAATTAGAAGAGATTTATCTGCTAATCTCATGGGAAATCTGTCTTAGTTCTGACTGCCATCAAAAATATAAAATTGGGTGACTTAAACCACAGACTTAGTTTTCTCATAGCTCTGGAGGTTAAAAGTCCAAAATCAAGTAACCAGCATGGTTGGTTTCCACTAAAAGCATTCTTCTGGATTGTAGGGGCTACATTCTAGCTATGTCATCACATAGTGAGAAGAACACAAGGGGTATTGTCCCTGGTGTCTCTTCTCATAATAGTATACATTCTGCAAGAGGACCTCACTCTCATGACATCATTGAAACTGAAATATTTTCCTTAATTGCCATCTCTAAGTACCATCTCACTAAGGGTTAGAACTTCAACAGATGAATTTCAGAGGGGTGAGAGCATTGAAGAAGATATAACTCAACCTATAACAATGTCCTGATTGTGATATTGGCATGACTGATGGCTTCATTCTCTGTGTACACAAGAAGTCTAAGCATGAGGATATCTCCTTACATTTTAGATTACACATAAAGTTTGGATTAGTATTTTATTTGTCTTGATGAGGCACTAGGTTATTAGATTTTCTTAAGTGGAAAAATACATTTACCTAATGATATTAGACAAATCTGTAATGTTCAATGGTTGAAGTTTGAGTGCATAGAATTGAGAAGAATTGGGAAGTCAATATCTGATTTCTGGAGCAGGCAGTAGTTTTTCTTCCCAAAGAATATTTTACTTGGGCTGTTTCTCCAGGAGATAATGGACAATTTAACTCATTTATTTGGAAAAAGAACACAGTTAATATGCATTAACTGATTGTCTCACCATCATGAGCTAGCTCCCCCAGAAACATGTATCGTTTCTATGTTCACATCAAAAAGAAGGAAAGAACACTCCCAGCCATACCTATTCCTAATAACGGATAAAAAGAAAATTGCCAGAAATTTCCCAATCAAATTGCTTATGTGTCATTAACTAAAGTGTGTCACATAGTTCATCTTAGTTACAGGAAATATTGATGAAGAACAAATTAGCTTTCCCATTTTCCAGGCCTGTGAAGTTAGTCAATTAGTATGCCAGTCAATTAGTATTCCAGTTACATTTGGTAAATATTACTTATTCGGGATTAAATATTAACTGAGGAACCACTAACATCCAGACACATATTGAGGTAACTGAGAATAAAACTAAAACAATCATATATATGTAAATATAAATATGCACATATATATAAATGATCATATATATGTATATGTATCCTATTGCTGACCCTCTCATCTGTGAACTGGACAGTGATAAGCTATTTCTACCTTGAATAACCTGGAAATGTACTCTGAAGAATCGAAGATTCAGTTCTGTTTCACAGTTGAGGTTTGTGCTTTATGTTTAGTTGTGTTCTGTCTTTGACAAGAGTTAGATCATGTCAAAAGAGTTATAGTAAATCAATGGACTAGACTAAAGCAAAACTCTTTATTGTTAATTAGTATATTTAATAAACATTGCACTCTTTGATGCCTTAAGCATACTTCCATTGTTTGAAATCCATAGGTTTTTTTTTTACCATATTGCAGGGTCTAGTCAATTTTGCCTGTAAAAAGGTAAGGATGTCAGACTTTAAAAACCATGTTGTCACTGTGTGTGAATTATTATTTTTACCCACCATAGGGCAAAAACTGCAATAGACAGTGGACAAACAATGGAAAATTGCTGCATCCCAACCAAACATTATTTACAAAAAAAAAAAGTGGCATAATAAATTTGGTCCATTTTTCTTGTTTTATTTTTATTTTATCTCAGCCACCATGCTACCAAAGCTCTTACAATTCTTTTCACCATATTATTGTAAATAGCTATGAATTATAATCATCACAAAGATGATTCAACCATTTGGAAGCATATGCCATTTTTTAAAGTGAAATCAGTCCTTCTTCCTTAGATCATGAAGGAAGAATGGATGAGATAGTAGCAAATAATAATGCATATGCCAAGGAAATATCTGTCAAGAGACTGAAGTACATATAACTGTGTTTTCTCCAATTATTTCAAACAGAAATATAGCTTATATGTTTTATGTCTACATGTTAATATTTCCTTATTTAGGGGAGCTTCAGTTTTATCAGGTTATATCTCATGGAACAAGTAGCAGATATTTTTAGTTTTTAGCACTGAAATGAAAATAATAACTCTGGAAGCTATAGAACCTCAACATAGACACAAGAAAAAAACATTGTTAGTAGCTCAAAAATCAGGACTCACCAAGTCTATAGGGAAAACTAAAATGAGAGCATAAAAACTGATGAAGAATCAAGGTCTGGGGAAGATACATTCATTTAGTTGCGTATAGTCAAAGTGCTATACCTTTGAAGAGTTAGTAAGAGGATATGGTGGCAGGTTTTCTGGACTTAAAGATGGGAGCTCTGCAGTCAGTCTCTGAATTGTGGTGATAAGAGAGACTGGTTATGTGACCTCAGAAGTGATTTCCAAAGCCAATATTCTATGAAGTCTACAGCTGTGGGGCTATTGTGGGTCACCTCAAGGGAGAGTCTAATGCCTCACAGCCAGCCAAGCTCTGAGTAAACAGTCACCTCCACGCTCCTGTGAGCTGCCTTTTGGTCCATGAAGTCCATCTGTGGCCACTGTCACATGCTCCAAGGGACACAGAAATCAGCCCTGGAACTATTCTCTGAATACTCATTCTCAAGGACATGCCTGCCTTACAAGGATCAGGGAATGTCATCCTCTTCCTGGCCTCTTTGCTTCTTCTCTTTAGAACTAAGGATATAGCCAAGGCCCTTCTCACTGCACACATTAGACACCCAGTGCATTTAGAAAAGGTCTGAAAATGAATGCAAAATCACAAAACAATTTACTTAGAAAATGCCAGTTAGTGGTGATAAGAGCCGTATGGGGGAGATAGCAAGTCCTAATATCCAAATTAAGGGTGAGAATGCTGAATCTCCTGAAGGTGTATGACTTTACTTATAAAGTACCATAGTGGTGAAATCTAAGCTCAAACTTATATCCTTTCATGTCAGCTAATGGGGTGAGTGTTTATTTACATTATTCCATTGATTAACTTTAGCAATTCCATGAAATAAAATTAGGCCTCAGTAGCTTCAGTAATAGAATAACTATAAAATTGATAAATTGCTAATTTTCAAGAATTTATTTTTTATTTTGAAAATAATCCTTCAATTTTGTTGAGGGATTCCTTTTTCACATCTCAGATATGTGAGATATATTTGATAAACAGTGACATTCATTTATCAAAATCACAATATATATTATCATCATCATTTGACAGAAAAGGCAATTTATAGTTTAAAAGAATATAAAACCAAAGGTCGCATATTTTATGAGTTGAAGAGTCATTCTGTATGGGAACATATGTGTGTGCCCACATGTGTGTATGTATATATGTGTGTTTAACAAGACCCTCTTTTATTCCAACCTGATATCACTAAGAAAGCCCCCTTCTAAGCTTTTTATTTACTTTTACTATATCCTAAGGTCAGCGACTCTGCAGAAGCATACCATTGAATCTACTACTAGCATTAATTTTGGGAAGACAGATTAGTCTGCAGTGATAGCAAGGGAAATAAAGAGTATTATGTAAATTAACCACCTATCTGTAACTGAACCTGTCTCCTATCATCTAAGTTTTGCTGTTCTTTTTTAATAAAGGCTTCCTTAAGAAAAGCTAAATTCCTTAAATGATCATTAAATGCTTACTTTTTATAAATAAACCTAGGCAATATTCTGGGTATTATCATGGGGAGTATCTATATCTAAAATGAGCTGGGGGATATGAAACACATAAAAAGGGAAGATGGGCCCTAAGACCCAGTTTTAAGTAGACTTGAATCTTGTTCTGATCACTTATTTCTTCTATTACTGTGTTACATTGTTTCTCTGTAACCTTCTGGAAATTCTATTACATGGAGTAATAGACCCAAACCTAAAGGACTGTTAATGTACCACTTGGTAGAGCACCTGGAATGTAAATAGGGTCCAACAAATGGGAACTATTTTTATACCCCAAAACAAAAGTTTTTTTTCATGTGGTATTTCTGGAAGGAAATCATTTCCTTTTAGAAAGCAGTTTCTGAATGTATTTCAATGACCTATAAGACATCATCTTTCCCAGCATTTCAGTTTCTGTAAGTCTTATCTACAGAAATCTCACTCTACCACTTTGTTACTATCTTGTTTAAAATGTCTCAATAGTTCCACATTACCCTAAAGGTGAAGGTCAGTAACCTAAAAAAGAAAAAAATCTTATCCTTACCCTGAAGAGCTTCATTTGTTAATTTCTTAATATCATTATGCTTCTGTCTCGCCTTGAATTCCAGGTTCCAGGCATAAAACTAAATGTTTTTCAGAACCACAAAGAAGAAGGAAGCTACACACACAGCATTCTAGCTACCTCAGCAAGTCTCTCCTGTCCCTGTTTACACTCTTACCATCCAATGCTACTTACTCCTGGAAGTCTTATTAACTTTCTACTCTTTGCTCCTCTGCATTCCTATTTTGACACTTTTACTATAGTCTATTTATTGGTTGGTATCAGAATGTAAACTCCATATGAACATGGAATAGCTTTTTGTTTCTTGAATTGCCAATGCCTGACATAGCTCTGTTTGTGATAGATGCCCTATATTTGCCTATTGGGGGGAAAAAAAAACACTGAGTACTAAAGGGAAGGCAATCTGGTCATTAAAATACTCATCACAGATTTAATTTAAAAAGTACAGAATGGAGAAAAAGTAATAGATTTCCCAAATAGAAAATGGGTTAAGTAAACAGTAATTTTTCAACATAATGAAATATAAAATAAATGTAATTTATATGAAAAAAATATAACAGTGAACGAAAATGACATTTCTATTATTAAGTAAAAATAAAGATACAAAGTTATGCATTCACTTATATCTATCTGGGAAAAAAACTGAAAGAAATATTCTAAAATATTAATGGATCTTGTCTCAGGATAGTAAAACTACAAAAGATTTAATTTTTCTTAATCTTTTCCTATGTTTTCCAAATGTCAGTTATTGTCCATGGTAAGTTTCTATTATTAATTTATAATACATATTAACATTTTATTTAAGAAAATAAGAAGGCATTTTATACCTGAGTAGGAAAGATCTAGGGGCAGCTTGAATGAGGAACTTTCCTTGTAAGCTGGCAGTAAAGACTGGCCAGCAGCAGCATAGATTAGTGTTTTTATTTATAAAGCTGTGATTTCTCAAGCAAGACGGGCACATCCACCTTCTGATTTATACCCCTTGTCAAGAGAAGCCAAAGAACGATAATTCTCTGATGCTAAGCCTTCCTTTGGGATAATGTTTAGTCACTTCACTCCCAAAATACTTGATCAATTATATGGTACCTGTTGACATCCTAGGACACATTTAAAATGAATGTTTCATATTTAGGGGAACTCCACAAATCCAGAGATAGATACACTTTCTTTCCAGGTTAAAAACACTCTTACCTGTATAGTAACCTTCTGTCTTTGGCTTTGATTCAAGGTACTTTCTGGGTGAATTATGGAGCTGGAAGTCTTCAACTGAGACTGAACATGCCATCTGCCTATGCGATCAGGGATAGGACATGCATCCTTGCTCAGCCTCAGATTGGTCATTCATAAAATGGAAATAAATCTTTAGCTAAACTATCAAATAGTTTATTATGTTCCTAGACATGATACTAGCCATTGTAGCATTTTAAATTGTGAATTATTTCCCAAACAATCTACTTTCTGAGAGAATTTTTCTCTTCTAATTCTAATAACCCATAAAGTTCTTGTTGGAAACAAAACAACAATTTCCTATTACTTTCTCTCTGAGTGCCTAACACAGTGTTTGATGCATGAATAATGTGAAAAAAATATTGATTTGAATTTGCTATCAACTCATCAATCACATAATTACCAAATGATTATTTAATTCTTATAATAAGTCAGGCATCTTACTAAATTTCCAAGTTCCAGAGCCAACAGATTTTGTACTCCCAGACTATCGCCCATCATGGAGATCAATACGAAACAAATAATTACAAATGTGTGTTAGCACAGAATCATAGGGGCATTTGCCTTAAACTTGCTTTTAGGGAGTCAAGCAATGTTTTCCTCGGAGTTGGATTCCAAATGAAGTTCTTAAAAGATGAAAAGAAATTCAGCAGTACACAGGGTATGCTAGGGATAGCTTTGAGGGCAGATAGAATAGTATGTTGATACTTTTGTAAAGAAACTATGATTACTAGTACCCCGAAATATTGAGACTGTGCACTTTCATCCATGCAATCTGTATTCTTTTGCATCGACTTTTTGTCTTGTGTTCCTAATGCAGAGTACAGTTGACACACTATGGTAGTTTAGTGACAGTTTATTGAATGTATCTGTGGTTTCAACTGAACACTGGGAGACTTTCTATGTCTTGAAATACATATATCAGAAGACAGTCCTTGAATTCAGGTATCTCATGAGAGTGTTACCTTGAACTCTCTGCTAGCTAACATCTGAGTGAAACAACCCATGTGTCATTTGAATATTTGAGGAACATGAAATTTACCTTTACTATGTGTTATATTCTTAAACTATGTTACCCAAAATGAACCTACATGGAGCATAGTATGGTCCACCTGCAAACTCCTCTCTTCTGAAAAATATTTTAGTGCTATGCTTTTAACTTTTATCTAAGGTCATTAGAATAAATCAAGATGATAACACTTAAGAACCTTTATGAAACCATTACTGGGTTCATTTGATATTTAACATTTTTTTATCCAAACAAATTTTTTTTCAGTCAAAGTATGAACCCACATTAGCCTAAAACAACATTTCTTTATCATTCTTCTCCCTGAATCTTGACATTATAATTTTTTTTCTTAACATATCCCACTTCCACCATGACACTTTAAAATCACAGGTTTATGGCATATCCATTTTGTACATTTCAAAGTCCAAAACTATTGTAATGTGTAGAATCTCTTTTGCCTCCTGAGTGACATGACACTTCTACTAAGAACATATACTAGTATCAGAAACCACACTGTCCCACCTCTATTTTTGATTTAGATTTAAGGCATTTAAAATAGTGATGTATGGATTCAAATAAGCCCAAAATCAAGCCTCAGTTCTGAATTATTTTTGCTTTATCAAATGATTTAAACTCTCTCAATTTCTCCCATTTTCAAACTTGACAAAAGGCTATAAGAAAGCCTGCAGAAAGGACTATTGTGAGAATTCGATATGATGATATATAAAAATTGTTCATTGAGTAAATTATGAGGACATTTCCTTGAATGTGTCAGAGGAATGTTTTAGGTGGAGAAATAGTGAACAGCAACTTGGAGGGAGCTGGGAGCAAGGCTTATTAATGGTGAGAAGGCTGGCTTATGTTGGGAAACAAGAAAATGGTCAGGGCATATCAGATTACAGGGGATTATTTATTGCTAGTGAGATTCAGAATTTTGGTTTGAAGGACATCTGCTACTTTACCATATTAATTCTAAAATTTAATGTGTGCCCTGAAAATTTTAATTTTTGAATTTCTGTCTTCTCAAGAGTAAATCGAATAAGTAGTGCTTGCCACATGCATCATTTGTGAAGACCTAATAAATAATGCACACATAGAGCAATATATGTGTCTGGTGAATGGTAGTTTCCTTTGTCAGGATAAATCCATTGAGCTATAAGCAGACGTAAGCTTTAACAAAAAAGAATTCTCATGAGACACACAATATAATTCTTATGTGTCTGGACTTATAACATGGAAATAGTTGAAAATCTGTTTGCTATCATTATTAGTTTAAATTGCCTAGCAGAAATTAAGCATGAATGCAAAATTAAAATATCTGGAAATATTTTACATTAAAAAATAATGGCTGTCACATTTATGCTACAACTACAGGTTAGCAGTTCCTTATAGTTTTTGATCAGTAAACACCAGAAATATTTTTTGTAACACTCTGGAACATTGGAGCCAGAAGAGAACATCAATCTCTGTATGAAACGCTACATCTATAAGGGTACACTAGCCTTCCTGAATTTTACTTTCCCCAGGCATTAAGTGGGGCTAATAATATCTACTATAAAAGATTATTGTTTTATATATGTAAAATAAATATATTATTTAATATATAGTAGTATAAAATATATGCATATAATTAAGTAATATATGATATATATATATAATTAATATGTATATCTTCCAGGGTAGACCCTGACAAAATTATTGAAGTGAAGAATTTTTCCTAGTTTTCCCATCCATTCACTCATAACTTTAAGTTTGATATACTATTTCAAGGGTTAATTATAGCATAGTATTGTTTACAAGTGGAGTTCAGAATTCTTTTTGAATCCACCAACAGTGGATTATCATTCCTAGGAGACTTGTAGTAGGAAAAGGAGACCAGGGTCTTATGTCATAAATGTGGCTCTCTGGAGGAAAAGAGAAGCCGTTCTGTGAGGATTTACATGGAGGATATATCAGGTATTATTTCTGCCATCTTAGCTTGATAGAACTGGGCCTGAGATGGATTTTTAATCTGATGCATCTTACCCCAAAATCTCTACCAGGAAAACCAGTTTTCCTCATAATCTCTAAGTACAGGAGATATATCTCATTATGTTTATATCTTACTCAATACTTCTCTTCATAAGTAGTGGTGCTTTAATGAATCTTTGTAGAATGACGAGGAGGATGAATTAGGAGATGGATGAATGATGGATGGAGGTTATGTGACCATAAAGAGCTAGTTATTTCATGTACTATGTGTAACTATACCCATAGATGTAAAGGAAGTCAAATATAAGTTTCCTATGACTGAGAATTTTCATTAGAATTAGACAACTAGAGCAATTCTGGAAATAACTAAACATTGTAAGTCACTGGTCACATATGGCAGAATCATTGATTCATTCATGATTAATTCTATCAGGGTCTTCAACATTTCAGTATCCCAGTCTATCTACAGATGACGATAAGGAAAAAAAAAAAAAAGACCTGGGAACAACTGTCCAGTGATATGTGACAGAAAAATATTTTGAAGCTAGTTCTCAGGACAAAGGGCTCTACAAAATCTGAAAAAGTAGCACAATTATCTCTTTCTCTTGCAAGCTCCTGTGGAAATAAAGTATTATGAGCTTAGGAAAGGGGAGGATTGGGTCACCTAAAGATATAGCTCTTTCTGGATGGATGTGTCATACTCCCAAGCAGGACTCTAAACTGTAAGCTGAAGGAATGTAAAGAAATATTCTCTCTATTTTTCTTACTTATAAAATCACACATCTACCAACCCAGATTAAAGAATATACTTACCACCTATAAATCCTTTCCTGTTAAATTGAAGAACTAGACTAGAATTTATAAAATTCTTCAGGGATCAGAGTTAGTTACACTTTTTGAAAATATTTGATTTATTATAAAACATACATGAAAATCCTCAAATATCCAAAATTTATGTGCCTTGCTTAGGAAAAATTTATATATAAACAGAGGCACAGGTTTTCAAGTCATGCAATAAATTTGAAATAATGGGATTTGATTTTGCCAACCTTATTTTACACCTGAGGTATAAATGATTTATGTTATAAATCAGAACTCTAAAGTCCCACTATCATAATAAAACCTACAAATCCCAACCCTTAAAGACTTACAGTTCTGGTTAAAAATTCTGTCTTTTGTAATTTTGATTCTTCTTCAAAATAAAATTGCACCATAAAGTTTCAATTTATGAGTAATTGTAGTTGCAAGGATGATGTTTTATTTTCATTATTAAGGAATTATTGAGGATCAGAAAGTTCTTTTAGTAAGTTACATTCTCATACTATATGTATGAGAAAATGCATATTAAGGCACTTTACAACATAGAACTCAGGTTTCAAAATGTGATACGATGTTTAGGAGCTACTGAGCTATCACAGCTTTCATAAGATTATGTCTCTGGAGGCATTGTCTTACTTAAACGGGTACAGATGGAGAGAAATGGACCTATGATTGCATGTTCTCTAAAATCAAGTCCAATTAGACAGTGACACTCCAAACTCACCACACCCTGAGAACAAGGCCCTGACTGACCATGTGGTAATATTTTCTAACCGTCTCTTCCATCACAATACAAATCTGTCATGAGCCCACACATGGTTCAACACATACAAGTAAGGTGGACATGTTTCTATCTTTAGGGCAGATTGAGGGAACGATTACTGCACACAATTTATAAGCCAACATTTATTATCATGACTATTGTGTCAGAAGCATGCATTACGAGCCCATGCGTTACAAGCCACTGTGCTTAGCTTGACATTTTCCTGTGGTAGTTCTTTTTTATCCTGAAATCATCAGTTGGACCTTCATCCCCTAAGTCTTGTCTTCCCTATACCTCAGAAGGGACAGGAAACAGTGACCACATTGAAAGTAGGAGAAAAGACAGTGGAGCCAGTACAACAAAAGTTTATTTGAGGTAAGAAAATGCAGACTCTGTATTTGACATAAAAAAGAGAAAAGCAATTCTCCTGTTGCCAGGAGGGATCTCTAATGAGTTGCTATTGGTGGGATCTAGGAGGTTGCTTTTATAAGTTGGGGGTTTTTTTGTTTCCTCTTTTTTGACGGCTTTACATTTTTGTTTCTTTGGAATTGCTGAGTATTGGCCTTAATCTGTTGTGCACTCTGAACAGAGATGTCATCATTTCCCCTGGGCACCTCATTTCTCCTGGGTGTGGATTCTCTTTCTCCCTGAAGCTGTTTCTTGACCTTGGTCACTTCCTTACTCAATTCTACCAATAATAAGTTGCTAGAGACCAAGAAACTGGAGATTTGAAAATATGCAGGTTTTCCCCAACTTCATAGAAGAAAAGAGATCTAATGCTTTGACTCAGGATGTTTGTAGGGCACAAACACACATACTTAGAGGGGTGAAAGAATCTCCTGGCAGGTGTGATTGTGTTCTGTGTCATCTTGTGTATTACTGTGCAAAGAGAAGCTCCGAAGTTACAGAACAAATGTTTCAAGTCAGGTCACCAATTTAATATTCTGAATGAAAACTCCTGATTTGTATAATTGCTTGTGTTTGGAAGGTTTGATTCTTAACCTTAAAGTATGCAAGTTGCATAATTTATATAAAAATCACATTTGTCACAAGCACTGTCAGTTTGAGATGTTTACTTATAGGTAATAAAATATTTTAAATGACTTCCTAATGTATAGTTATTTATTTATTTATTTATTTTTGAAAGGCATCAGTTAGGCAAGTAGGTACATCTATATAGGAAATTATATATCAATATAAATGGAATTAATCCAATCACTCAGAAATTAATTTAAATCATATACTAACATTATTTATGCTATACCAATGAGATAGATTGATTTTATTTGTATCCTCTTCCCTAAACAATCTTATTGATGCCCTTGTCTATCACTGTGAATTTCCTCACTGGTCATTGTTCATACCATGTACTGCTGTTCTGAACTAGTTTTCATAAGTCTTCCTTTTGCCTGTACATTTTGAGCACATATAAATTCCTTTTGTGTGAATTATTTTTGTTCATTGACTTATTCATTCAATGAAATCTGTTTCCTTATATTTATATTTTATCATACTTCTGAGAACATGGTGAATAACTACCTTTGGATAATCCATCTTGTAGAAATTTTATAAAGTATTTCTGATATTTTTGCATGTCTTCTTCTGATTATTCAGACCAGGAGTATATGAAGAATTTATTGGAGGATGGAGAGCTCATAGTTCACGGAAACTGCCTTGTTTATACAGGTTTAAACACTTGGACATTATATTTCATTCTACTGTCTGAATAATTTAATAAAAAAGATTCACTTCCAAAATACTTCCATAAATGAGGACACATTGTAAAGTAATGCTCATTTAATGAAACTTACAAATATAAAACAATTAAAAATCCATAAGTATATGACAAATTGTTAATTGATTCTGTCCTGTAATCTATTGTGTTTTTGTAGAATGTAGAATAAGGTTATATTTTGTTTTAAATCCAGTCCATCTTGTTCATCAGTGTTATTGAAACTTTACTGTGGTATACCATCAGCCTTCTGAGATAATACCAAGTCTACTTTGCACTAATTCTTGTCAAGTCCTTTAACCCTGTATGTTTAATCTTATTTTTTCTTTTAATCTTGCAAAGCTTTTATGTCATTATATGTACAAATTAACTGAAAGAGAAAGTTCTCTTTCTTTAAATTTATTTAATGCTTAAGTTCTTAAAGAGAAAATGGGATTTTTTTTTCAGAGTTTGAGTCTTGTCATAACCTCAGAAAATAATAAAAATCTAATACCATCATAGGCTTCATCGTTGTTTGGCAAGGAAAACAAATTTTGATGCTGTAACTGAAAATCAAACCAGTTTAAATTAACTGTGTACAGTGTCAGTCTCCTTTATTTCATGCTGTTACTGTGCTCTCAGCCTTCATGTGACTGATACATTATTTCATAGGGCTCAGTTTGAGGTTTTGCTACAGTTTGCCAATTCCTTCAAAGAATATGTCTGTCTCCCTTATTTCATGGGAAAATGACATAAGGGAGAAAGACCACCACCTACTCTGCTTTCTGTAGTCCTTCCATAGTACCTAATAAGCATCACTGTAATCATAATAATATCACCAATGAAAGCTACCACTAGGAGTATATAGTATTCTGCTAGAAGAAGCAATTATTTTAGTCCTAAATGCTATTCATCAAAGAAAGTAGAATCTATCTTCTTCTAAAAAGTGAAAATTTAAAATGTCAGAACTTCTAAATACTGGCCTAAGATCGCCTAATTCCATGACTATAGCTCTTTTCCTAGCACTATATATATATATATAGTGCTAGGAAAAGAGCTATAGTATCTATATATGTATATATCTATATATGTATGTATCTATATGTAGATAGATAGATAGATAGATAGATACATATATATGCATCTATATATATGTATCTATATATATATGCATACATATATATGAATCAAGCTATCTTTTCTTTCTTGGTTCTTCGAAAAGGTCTCTCCTGCAGTGGTGCAGAGAATTTTGTCTTCTCTTCTCACCTCATTTACATATCTGGTCTTAGCAGATGTTTTATTTGGTAAACTCCTTTTTTGGACTCATTCTGAAGAGATTACACATTTTAATGAAAAAGAAGTCAACCTTTAGTAAGATGTTTTTCAATGTACCAGGTCCTGTGAAGGACTCAGGCCATCTGGATATTTCCTACTTAAATTCTTTTCATAATCAATCTTCACCAAGAAGCCTGAGCCTATTACTACCTATTAATGACTCTTCTGCATAATTACATTCATTATTAAGATGTTGGATCCTCACAAGGACCCTAGTAGAAAGATATTTCTATTACCGCATTTTGAGATGGAAAAACTAAGGCATGAGAAATTAGGTAGTTAAGTAGAAATCTAATACAGATAACCTGAATATATAAGTATATTGTCCAGATACTTAAACATTATACGCTATCCTGTTTCCTGATAAATTTCTTTCTTCAAAGAGCTCATATGTTGTTGAAGACAGACAAACAGTTTAGCTAGTAAGTCCTGTCATTAGTGTATTGACATTGATTTACACAGACCACTGCAGAATAATAAAGAAGAAAATCCTAATGCAACTGACAGTTATTGATTTTGGTGAACAGAGTACAATAGTGGCTAGTGAGGATTCTTAGAGCTATATTGCTTATCCTGAATGAACCTAAAAATATGAAAAGATTGTGTGACATAAGCTCTCTGAGTCTACACTGTTGGGTGTGAAAAAATGATTTTGAAATCTAACTCTAACCCTGTCATCTAATATGCACATGTTCTATTGTCAATCAAACTTTATATTTGATTCGCACTTCACAACTGCTATCTCTTTGGTGAGATAGGCAAGGCAAAAAATGCCCTTCCCTTTTTGAGATACTGAAATTGTGTGTTAGAAATAAAACCATATCACTGCTAGGTAACAACAGAGCCAAAACTGAGATCCCAGTGCTACAATCTTTCAATTAGCCTTTGGCTTCCATCAGGAAGTCAAACAGTAAGTCATCACATACTTAAACATTGCCTAAATTATAATCATCATCAATTACTACTGAATCCTTATGAGAGAAAGATACGGTGCTAAATAGTTAATATAATCTTAAAAAAAACAAAACAAACAAAGAAACTTAGGATGTCTTTGTGATAGATACCATTGTTCCAATCTTATCTGTGAGAAAACTGCAATTCAGGGAATTTAGGTAGTTTTCCCAATAACATAGCTTTACCACTCTGATAATAAAGTCAAGACTGATTCCAAAGACTACAGTGAACAAATTGTTACATTAGTGACTAAATCCCAGCTAGTATTTAAATGTTTGTGCTAAGACATAGTCATTAGTAACATGAATTATTTTTTTTTTTTTTTTTTTTTTTTTTTTTGAGACTAGGTCTCGCTATTTTTGCCCGTGGAACCGCAGGCTCTCGTTGCCTGGGGTACCACAGACTCAAGCAATCCCCAGCCTCAGCTTCCCAGGTAGCTGGGATGACAGGCGCGCACTACCACGCTCAGCTATTTTTTTGGAACTAGGTCTCGTTACGGGTCCCAGGCGGGACTCGAACCGCGATTCCTAGCCCCGGCCGCTTCATAGGCTGAAGCTTACAGGCATGAGCCACCGTGCCCGGCCCGTAACATGAATTATTAATTATCTAACTAAGCATTTCTGGAATATTCTATTTGTAAATAAAATTTTTTGCATCAATTCCCCATCCCATGACAAGAGACCAATGTTCTGCCTTTCCCAAAATACTATCACTACCCATATAGCTGTCTTTAAAAATCAAAGATTCAATATAAGATAGTACTACTGGCAAGTTTATATATTCTGATTTTACTTTTGGGATAAATAGATGGGCAAATTATTAGGTGGTGATAAAGGGAAAGAAAAGCAGAAAAAAAGAGAAACAAAGTTTTTTTCAGAAGAAAATATCAAAATTCCTTAGTATTCTGCCCCTATGGGAATCAGAGCAGACATCTTAATTTTTACTAAGAATGTATATTACATTCCATAGAACATGCAGTCTTCAGAGTACCAGATGAAGCTAAAAATTATTATTTTTATTTCAAAGAAGAGGAAATTAAGGCAGAACTGTTTTTAAAGTGTTGTAAGGTGATGATATCAGATAGAGACAAGGTTCAAATAGAAATCCTTTGATTTTAACTTACTGTGACAGCCTACTATGGCTTTGTAATGTTCCCATCATTGTCATGTTCTTTGCTATGAGCCTCAGTGGAATATTCTTATACCCTTGTTCTCTTCACTGTTAACTTTTGATTTTTTTCAGAACCTAATTATCAAATTTAAAAATCTTTCTTAAATGATTGGGCACATTTCTTCTTTTTTTATGGATTACTTTATTTTATACCCAAAGCTTCTCCCACTACCATCATGTCACCTGTGAACTATCATCTTAATCTCTTATGCTCATCCCTTTCCTGAATTTCCCCTCCCTCACTTGTCCTCCCTTGCTGTATGCTTTAGTTCTGATGCTTTAGTTCTTGTCCTCCCTTGCTGTATGCTTTAGTTCTGCTTTAGCTGAGATATCATTGTTTTAATCAATTTAAGTGTGAGACAATTAAGTGTGGTAATTTTGGGTTTTAGTCCTCCTAACTAGGAAATGGTAGAGATAGTCTCCCGTATGTCTCAAACTTAAATACACTTGAGATTCATGTGGTTACTATTGTTAGTGAGTATGACACAGAGAGATGATATATTTAAGAATTCCTTGTCAGGAATTTGCACCAAAATTTTAATGACCCATATTACACCATTTCTTCAGTCTTATGTAAATGTTCAACATAAAAAGATATATATATATATATCTATAGATATATAGAAGATATTTTAAAGTTTGGTGATAATGATGAAAAGGAGGCAAAATGTCAACATCTGTTGAAGCTAAATGAGGAAACATTATACTATCCTCTCAACTCTCAACTTTTATCTATCATTGAGAAATTGACTTCAAAAGTTTTAAAAATCTCTTAAGAATTTATTTAAAAGAAACTTTGCTACCATCCTATGCTAAGAGATTCTAAGCAAAGATTTTATTTTATTTTATTCTAAGCAATTATTTTAAATGGACATTGATGACTTGAGTATCTTTCAGAAAGTTAATGAGTTAATACTAGTGGTTGAATTTGAGCAATTGCATAGAACTATATATTTCTCTTAGGTGCCTGTAGGTACAAAAGTATGTAATGATTTTGATTCCAACTATATCAAAATGAGATATTTTATTGCACTTCACTTACTGGAATAGTTAAAGAAAAAAAATAATTCTATGCTTGAAAGAAGATAATCTTCAGATCCAGGATAACCTCTACAACATACTGTTCATGAAGGCATCAGTACCTTGCTATGTTCCAGTTACTTTTTTCATAAGATAAAAAGAGATAAACTCAGTCAAACTCTAATAGACTGATCAACTTTCAGCAGGAAGGATGAATCAGGGAAGATAGCCAATACCTTTGGCTAAGCTCATTTATAAGTGGGTTGCATTTTCCTTGTTTTCCCTATATTTTGCACAGTCTGGAAAAAAAAGATATCCAGAAATAAGTTTTACATTCCCTCTCATTCCATTAAATGACCTGATAATCAAGGTAGGATTATATTGTTAGGCTATCTTGACAATTCATCTCTTTTTTCTATTATTTCCTAGATAGGTAATATCAGTTTTAATAGCTTAACAAAGATAGCTTTATAGCCTTAATATTGTGAAGATATATGAAGCTCTGTAATAAAAATATAAGCATGGACACTGTGGTGAGAGGTAAATACTAAAACTGTAGTTGTTTATTCCTTAAGAACAAAAGAATCTCCATTAAAAAAAAAAAAAAAACAGATTTAGTTTTCTATCCTCTGAAGCATTATCTTTGAAGTCCCCAACTCTGAGTTGAATATAAAACTCAATTGAATATATAATTTGTCAAAGTCCTAAACATTTTTTCCCAAGATTATGGTGCTGCACAACATAGAGTTGAGGCTAATATTTATTTTGCAAATGCATCCAGTCTCTTCAGGCTTAAGTGAAGGTCCCAGAGTGATCTTCTAGAATCTGCAATATCCTGAACCCAATCGAGATCTATAGATCAAGTGTGTAGGACACAGTCAGAGTGAACTTACATTGTACATGATAATTCATAGTGTATTCTTAAAAGTCATTCCCTCACTACCATCCTTTATATCTCCTTAGCCCTTTCTGCCTCCCTTTACTCATTCAACCTCAGTAGCCTCGCTTCTTTTATTTGCTTACACTTGCATATGTTTTTATATCATTGTATACCCTGAGGCTCTCTCATCACCTTGTCACCTGTAGACCATTATCTTACTTAATCTCTTGTACTCATCCCTCCTCCAGTCCCCCCAACTCCACTTGCTCTATGCTTCACTTCTTCTGGCAGTTTGTGAGTTTTACCTTTTCTTTTGTTTCCTTTCCCTTTATTCTGCATATAGATGAGATCATCAGTATTTCTCTGATTCTTTCTGGCTTCTTGCTGCTAGCATGGTTACTTCTAAGTCTATCCATGTTATCAGAAATTTGTCTTTTTGATTACAGGACAATATTCCATTATGTAAAATACCACAATGTTCTCATATATTAATCTGTTTTTGGGCATTGGTTGTTTATTCTGGCTATTGTAAATTGTACCTCAATGAATATCCAAGGAGATATTTTTTTGAATTTGTGTTTTGTTGTCCTTTGGGTAGATTCCCAGAAGTGAGATTGCTGGATCTCCATTTTTCAGAGATCCAGCATTTAGTTTGAGGGTCCTCCACACAGCTTTCCATAGTGGGTGGGCAAGTTTGCATTCCCACCAGAATGGTACTGGGAGAAAATAGTTTAAAAGTGTTCCCTTTTCTCCACACCCATGTCAGCACTTGTTGCTACTGTTTTTTGTTTGTTTTGTTTTGTTGCTACTGTTTTTTGTTTGTTTTGTTTTGTATTTTTTTTAAATATAGGGCCATTCTTACTGGTGTAAGATGGTATCTCATTGTGATTTTGATTTACACTTCCCAGTTAGTGATGTTGAGCATTTTTTCATATGCCTGTTGGCCATTTGTGTTTTCTCTTTTGAGAAGTATCTTTTTAGCTATTCTCTCCATTTTCTGACAGCTCAACTTCCTTTGTCTTTGTTAAGTTGTGTGAGTTCTTTGTGGATCTTTGATATCAGATCCTTATCACTTATATGGAGACCAATTTTTTTAACAATTGAGTTGGATGTCTGTTTGTTTTTTTATTGTCTTTTTAGCTGTGTAGAAACTTTTTAATTTGTTGTAGTCCCAACTGTCTATGTTTTCCTTCATTTGCTTTTTTTTTAAGCATCTGTAGATGTGTCCTGAAAGAGCTTTGTGAAGTGTAGGTCTTGGAGTGTTTTGCTCATATTTTCTTGTATGTATTTTATAGTTTCCAGTATTACATCCAAGTCTTTTATACATTTGAGTTGGTTTTCGTATGTGGTGTGAGGAAGTAGTTTAGATTTTTTTTTTCATAAAGTAGTCCAGTGTTCCCAGCATAATTTATTGAAGAGACCATTCTGGTTTTGCTCCTTTGTCAAAGATTAACTGGCCATATATGTATAATTTTATTTCTAGACTTTTTATTCTGTTCTATTGGTCTGTGTGTCTGCTTTTGTTCCAGTACCATTGTGTCTTAATTATTGTGATTTTGTAGTACAATTTAAATCTGGAAGTGAGTGTAATATTTCCATTCCCTCTCCTCTTAGCCAGGGGAGATTTTGCTAAGAGGAGAGTTTTTTGTATTTTTACAAATGAAATTTAATCATATGTTTTCAATTTATTTGAAAAATGACATTGAGGTTTTATTGGGATTGCATTTAATCTGTAGATTACTTTTAGTAAAATGGCCATTTTGATAATATTAATTCTTCCAATTCATGAGCAGAGGATAGCTTCCCATTTCTTTGTGTCTTCTTTTATTTCCTTAACAATGTTTTATAATTTCCTTTGTATGTCTTTCACTTATTCCCAGGTATTTCCAAATACAGGGAATAATTAGAGATTAACATGAACATCTATATGCAAACAATTTCAACAACTTTGATGAGCTGAACAAATTTTCGAAGTATACATTCATCCAAAACTGGACAAAGAAGACAAAGAAATCCTAAATAAACAAATCTCAAACAATGAAATTGAAAGTAATAAAATCTCTCCCCAAAAACAAAAGCCCCGGAAGAGATGGAGCTACAAATGAGTCCTGCCAGACATTCAGAGCTAAACATGGTACTTATCCTACAAAAGTACTTTTGAAAAATAGAGAAAGAAGGAATACTAACAATTATGTTATACAAACACAAAGAAAGAGAACTATAGACCAATTTCCCTAATAAACACAGGTGCAAAAATTCTCAACAAAATCCTACAAAATAGAATCTAACAATACATTGAAATTAATACACACATGACCAAGTGGGATTTATCCCAGGGAAACATGGACGGTTCAATGCCTAAAAATCAATTAATGTAATCCAACACATCAACAAAAATAAAAATAAAAACCACATGATCATTTTAATAAATACTGAGAAACCATTTGACACAGTTCAACATCCAATGAATGTCTTTGAAAATCTGGATAGGAGGAATATACCTTAACATAATAAAAGCAATATATGACAAAGCCCCAGCCAATGCCTTCCTAAATGGAGAAAAACTGAAAACCTTCCCTCTGAGATCGGGAATAGGACAAGGTTCACACCACTATTTTTTATTATAGTTTTAGAAGTCCTAGCTAGCAAAATGAGGCAAGAACATATAAAGAATCCAAATATGGAAAGAGATAAAACTATCAGTTTTTAGATATGATAATATGGAAAGAGAAACCTAAGAACTCTACAGAAAATTTGTTAGTTTTTTAAGTATATTGCTTTGTCAAAGTGTCCCCTATGTTAATACCCACTATGTGTCATTGTCAATTGAACTCATTTTAATAAACATGATTTCCTCAAATTCCATCCATAGGGATATTTTGTCTTTTGTTATGGCTGAATAATTTTCCAATATCTGGATATGCCACATCTTCCTAATCCAGTCTTTTGCCTGTGAGCACTTAGGTAATTTCTATGTCCAAACTGTTGGAAGTTGGAAATAGTGTTCCAATAAATATTGCAGAATATTTGATTTTTTTTTTTTTTTTTTTTTTTTTTTTTTTTTTTTTTTTTTTTTTTTTTTTTTTTTTTTTTTTTTTTTTTTTTTTTTTTTTTTTTTTTTTTTTTTTTTTTTTTTTTTTTTTTTTTTTTTTTTTTTTTTTTTTTTTTTTTTTTTTTTTTTTAGTTCATGGCTTCATGTCCTTTGGATAGATATCCAGTAATAAGATACCTGGGTTGTACAGTAGTTACATTTCAAATTTCCTAAAACAAATGTCTTATTGTTTTCCAAAATGACTGCACCTGTTGCATTGCCATTAACAGAGTAATCTTTTCCTCACCTGATTGACCCAGTACTTGTTGCTGGGGTTCTTTTTTAACATGTTTTATTCCTATGGGTATGAGATGATATTCCGGACTGGTTTTAACCATCTTCTTTTTCCCAGGTTGAGGTGGTTTACAGATATCATTTCTTTAAGTAACTTTTGATGACTTTGTCTTTCCCTTCTCCTGCTGGGACCCCTATGTTTTTGGATGCTGTTTCTCTTTAGGTTATCCTAGAAAACTCTTACAATATTTTCAGGATTTTATTTATTTGTTTGTTTGTTTATCTTTTATTTTCTTGTTCTATTGATGTATTCTACTACATTGTGCTTTTGAGATCACTACTGATGTCCTTTGTGTAAGTTGGCTGTTGAGATCCTTTATTGTATTTTATAATCAGTTATAGTAATTTTTTAGATCCATTGATTCAGGTTGTAAGATCCTCATATTTTCTAAATATTTTCCCCTATGTTATATTATTTATTGTATTTTTATTTCAATGACCATTGTTCTCTTGAATTTCTCTTCAGATATTTTCTACAATTCTGTTGTATTGAGACTTATTTCAGGTTTTCTGGGCTTTTTGTTGTTGTTGTTTTTCTTACCATTAGACCTCTGAAGTTTGCCTCCAGTGAGCATCAAGAATTCAAGCTTCATTGGTGCAGAGTTGGGTGGTTGGCACATTGATCCCTTCCTCCAGACCCCTCACCATATGTGTCTCCATGTTACTTTCAGGAATGTATTTGAGCACTATAAAAACTTCACTAGGTATGTATTTAGTTGGGTTATAATCAATGAACTGGGTATTGTTTTCTTTCATTTTTTAGTACAGAGCCTTTTTTTCTGTACTGGGGTGTTTATTTCTGTTGCTCTGATCTAAATAAGTTGGTTAGAAAAGAGTTGTTTTCATTCTCCCCCGATCCCTCTGGATGTGTTCACCTATGAAGTGAAAGGAAGGTGATTAAGGTATTGTTGTATAATCTTAGGCTAAGAAGATTTTTAAAGATTTTTTTTCTCACCACCATCTCTTACTCCATCTTGTCCTCTCATTTCCACTCACCCCGCCAATGCTCTTAACTTCAGAGTATTTGACACATTTATTGATGTCTACTGTTTTCTGAAAATTCTTCACATTATTGAAACATATGCTACATACATGTTTATCATTCATTTTCACAGTTCTGACTTAACTTTGCTGCAAATAATTCTCTCAAATTCCCTCCATTTTGTAAATGGTTGCATATCCTCCTTTCATATGATTTTATAATACTATATCAGGTAGATATACCATATCTTCTAGATCCTATCATCCACTGATACACATTTAGGATGTTGCCATATTCTGTTAACTATAAACATTGCTGCTATGAACATTATGGTACATATGATTTTTTCTCTTGACAGTTTCATATTCTGTACATATATACCCAATAATAGGATTGTTTAATCATAGAGTGTTTCAATTTTTAGTTTTTTAAGGTAACTTCAGATAATGATTTCCATAATGACTGCACCAGGTAATATTACCATCAACAATGTAATAGAGTTCCTTTTACTCTTGCATTCAATATTCAAGAATATTGCAATATTCTTGTGTTTGTGAGATGGTATCATATTCTAGTTTCATTTTGAACCTCTCTATTTAGTAACCTCTTCTCTGAGGATTTGCAGGTACTCTGAGTTGACACTCTGATGATATGGGCTATAAAAACTCTGTATTGGGAGCCTCAGGCTTGTCAGGTAGATTTACAATGCATCTGGCATTTACAATTCTAATTCAGCTTCAGTTCTAGATGCCTACTCTATGCAGTTCTTTATCCAGCACAGTGTTGGGTTTCCAAAATTCCTGATATTAGTATATACCCCTGAGTCAATAGCTATAGGCAGGCTAAATACGACTAATCACGCCTCCACTTGAGAATTTTACTGCCCAGGTATCCCCTCAGATACAGTTATGTCAAAGATATTTTCTATTCCCTCTCGGTTAACTGTTACTTTGGTATATATTAAAGTTGTATCATCTTTCAGGGTTATAGAATAGTTCTGTTAAAATTTAGTTGTAAATATGTCATAAATGTAATATATTAGTATACAATATATCACAGGTATAGAAAAAAAATAAACCTAATACACACTTTAATGACTGATCACAGTGAACATTTTTTCCTGATCACCAACACTCAGATGGGTCAAGGAAAGGGACTTGACTGGACATGCTAGGATATTTTAATGGACAATAGTTAAATAGAGTCTTTACCTTTTTCCTATACAGCTCTGTGTGCAGCAGTTTCTTACAGCACAGTATCATATTTTACAATTTTATCATTATTTTGGTACACATCTGTGCCTGATCTGTTGCCTCTATATGTTGACCTAAATTATCATCTGATGAGTGACTTTAGTGGCTTATATTTTCACTAGAACTGTCTCTCTTAAACTCAATGAAATATGATATTATAGCTAGCTGGTTCACAGTCATATCCCTAAGGTTTAGAACTGGCTCTAGTTTAATATACGAGGTCAGTCAGTAGTTTGACTATATGCTGGAAATAACCTTGTACCTTTAAATACTCATGCCCAACATAGTAACTCATGAGATCTGCTCTGAGCTTGACCCTACTCCAGCTGTCAGGGATACACACACACAAAAGGTTACCTCTGCCTCCAAAAGTTTACCCTCCTTGAAGCAATAAATGTGTGAGTAAACAATCACAATAAAGAACGGTATATCTATATCTCAGATATATACTAAATGACACAGTCACATAAAGAAAGTATTGATGAGTTCTCTTGGAGAAATTGAGTGGCATTTAAGATAGATCATGAAAGATGAATAATATTATGCATAACTGACTTAGTGCCAAGTCATGACATTGTGAAAATACGTCATGTGTCCTGGGACCTTCATAATAGGATATGCCGTTAAATTGTAGTATATTGAAAGAGAAGTGTGGAGTTAGCAGGAAAAAGTATGTTTCAGACAAAATCTGGGCATAATTTTGGTCATTCTAGTAGATATCCTTTATACCATTTCAACAACTGGACCTCCTGGAGGCTTGCAATTAGAGGAATAACAAAGAGGCAGATTTGCCTTTCAGAGAAATCACTTGTGTATATACTTCATTGTGAACCTAACCAGAATCTCCAGGGAGAAGCAAGTGGAAGTCTTACATAGAAATTAGATTTATTTGGAGGAGTAAAGAATTACTGGGGTATGAAGAGAACATCTTTCCTGGAGATGTCTAGGAGATTGATATGATATATTGAATGAAATTATGATTGCTTCTTACCATTTATAATCTTCCCACCATTTATAGCACATATTTTCCTTCTATGTTCTTTGGTTACAGATGAATACATATTATATCTAAAGAGATATTTCATTGGATATGGAAATTTCACATAAAATGAATAAGACATATTCAAGTACATAATTTATCACAAGTGAAAAGATTCCTTAAAGTTAATATTTTCCAATTAACTTCTTGTCCTCAATTACAAGAGCAATAGCTACCGTATTTTTGTGTTTTCTGATTTAACTTCGCTCTTCAGAGGGCATGAATATCACTACTAGGGGAGAGAGCTCAACATTTAAGGGAGCCCACAGACCATACCAGAGTGCACATGCATGATCCTCTGCCAGGTGAGACAGCATATGATCATGGACTGAAAAGAAATTCACTCAAAAAAGCTGGATTCAAATTCACTTCTCCTTCTTAGAACTATCTTTGTTTGCAACCTGACTGCCTCACCTACACAGTGGATCATTGTATGGGGTCTTTGGAAGCTATTGTAAGATCTATAAGATGTGTCCGTTAAGATTCTAGACCCGGCGCAGAGTACATGTATGAACATGTGTTCATAAATGCAGGTTTCCATGCATGTGGTTTTGTGTTTATACACACACACTCATGAATTGTGTGTCACTTAAATAGGAAGGTGAGAAGTAATTGTTTCCTAATCCTGTCACTCATTCTCCCTGAAACTGTCTACTGCCCATATTTTAGCCATTTAACCAATGTTTCTTGCAATTACCAGTTTAAATCTAAATAACATGACCATGAAAGGGATTTTTTTTCTTGTTTTAACCAATATAATTATCCTTTTATTTCTCTTGGAGAGATTAAGTTTCTATGACTCCATAATACCAGCTTACTTTTTTTTAATACATTTTCAATATCTCAAATGTATTTACTTAAATAGAAATTTAAAATTATTTCTTTGATATGTTTCCTTGGGCAATGTCTCAGCCTGTACTTCAGCTCCATCTGTAAGATGTGTAAGACAGCAGTGTCAAATGTGTAAACTTAGTGAGGAAATTAAGAGCTGCAGGAAAAGGATAGAGCAGAATACATGACACATGACAAGCATTATACTGATTTTTATCATAGTATCTATGCTGATGTTTTCAATTCTTATATTATTTTTCAGGGGAAGAAGTATTTGCCAAATTTACCATGTCACAAATATCATCTAGTTCTTTAGTCACTCTCCCCATTGCTTTCATTGTTTTTAAATTTCTCTTTGGATCTCTGACTGTGCTTTGAAGTATTACTGTTTAGGCATGTTTTACAATTGCCTTCCTGAACTTATCCAGGCAAACTATTGTTAGCGTATTTTCAGGCCTAGTTCCCCAGGCAAGGATTGAGAGCCACTGACAATGTTGAATCCCGGCCACTAGACCACCACTTGTTGGCATCTGACTCAGGTCAACCCAAGAAAAGGAAATATATTTAGAAAAATAGAAATGAGGAAGAATGGGCCTACAGAACCCCAAGGAGGGAAAAAGACACAGGTATTGGAGTTGTATCTCAGGGAATATGTATCTTTTTCCCCTAATTATCCCAAAGCCCCAAAATCAGCACGAATACAGCTGTGCTGAGGATCAGGTCTTGTTTCTCAGTATTTAAAGTTTTTCCTTTATTGACCTTATCCAGAAATGTCCTGTTAGCCCTTCACTTCCCTTGGTCTAGAGGGTATTAGGTATTAACCTTTTGGAATTTGCTGCCCTTAGTCTGGAGTTTGTGGCCATTATCTGAGGAGGCTCATTGCCTCTGAGGTGTCCTTTGTTCCTATGCAATTCTGACCCTAGACATTTGCTCTGCAGTCACTATTTTCACCTTTTCTGTTGTCCACTCCTCAGTACTTTGCTCTTTCCTCTAGTCTGCTTTATTCTACAATAGACTTTTACCCCTGCGATTTATTAGACATTTTTTATCTACCGATAATCGCTTCCAATATCTTCTTTATTGCTAATTTAATATTGTTTCTTTCATTTTGATGGAGTCTCTAGGAGTCTGATATTCTTTACATCTTTCCTTTAATATTCATAAAAGTCTGTCATATAAATGCCATGATTTTCATTTTAGGGAAGGGAAAACTGAGTAATCCTTGGTATAAGAAACTTTCTCACATCACACAAAAACAAGTTGTAGAATCCAGATTCCATGCCTTTGAACTGCAAAACACTTGTTGTAAAAGAAGCAGTGATTTATTTTTTGTTTGTTTGTTTCCCTCAGAGGGAGGCAGTAATTGCCAAAGCCTTATTTTGATGCAAAGAGGGCAAGGGAGATTATAGGGTAGACTGTGCCATCTTAGCATATGCTCTGAGCCATGAGTTTCTCTGAAAGAATAGGCTGAAATACAACTGGTATAACAGGCTGGGGAATAAAGGAAGGGGCAGCAAGATGATAACCAAAAGCACAAGGACATTTTTGCTGCAAATGCTTGTCTTTGTGATGAAAACATATGCCTGAATTCCAGCTGCGATTGTATATTTTGTCAGAGAACAAAGCTTTATAATAGTATCCCTGTCCCAACTAGACTGACAAATTAGCACTTACTGATGATGGTCCACACCTCTCCACCACATGGGGATGGCAGCTGTTACTAGCAAGTATATTGAGGGAGAGTTGCTATAGATTTCTTAACTAAAGAATCATTCTTATATCTTCTATGGGTGTCCTTAAAACAAACAAAAAAAAAGATCAATAGATGTATACACTAAAATATGCTGTCTTTGGACAGTATGTATACATATCTTATCAATGACTCACCCACAGTTTAGTTATAATAAAATGGTAGTCTGGAACAAAGCATTTACTTTGAATATAGAAAGATGGAAATATATATTTATCCTATGTATATTTATATTGCATCATACAGTTACATATACTCACAATATAGTCATAGATCATAGGTGAGATATATGTATGGTATTTGTGTATATGTTCTTAAAACTATCGCTTATGGCATATATACACATATCTACGTATATATGATTCTATATAGTCTATTGGAGGATATAGCTTTCAGACTCAAATTGGTCTAGATTTAAAATTCAACTCTCACACTCAATAAGTAAATAACCACAGACAATTTACTACTTTAACTCTAGTTTCCTTCATTGCAGTAACTATTTGGGGTCACTATTGTGACAATGAAATGAGCGCTTATATGAAGTCTTGCCAAAGTGTTTGGTACATTATAAGTTATCAATAGTTATCAAGTTATCAATGCTAAGTATAAGTGGCAATGATTAAGAGAGATTCATATATTCAATTTAGTATAAAACTACCATACTTATATATTATATTACATTATACTATATCGTGTTAATTGGTAGACGATTTGTGTTAGGAGTTGCATGTGGGAAAGAAGAAAAATGAGATGGATGAGATTGACAGCAATCTGTGAAGCCAGCCCACAAACGGGGATACTGGGAAGCATGTCCATGTCCAACTTTAATGAAGTAATCAAGACCCTTATATACCCTGATAGAGAGATAATGAGAAAGCAGCAACCTGATTCCCAAAAGTGTATGTGACATACAATAAGGAGGATGTAGGGAAGGATGACAACAGGAGAATTTGCCAGTTGGGGTAACAGTCATTACTAAAGTATCGTATGTCTCTGGGGACATTCCAAAGAGGTCAGGAAGCTGAGTTACAGGTGATAGACATACTGTTGACCACCCTCTAGTGTTTCCGAAGGGGTGAGACATATAAAAGGATTTCCTTTTATCTAAAGTTTATCTCTCAACCTGTGTCCAAGCTGCACAGATGCTTATGATATATGTGTATATATATATATATATATATATATATATTTATTCAAACACACACATATAAATATATATATATAATTTGACCTTGTATGTAAATGTACATATAAATATACTTTTATCAAGGTACAGCTAAATACACTTAATTGAATAAAGTTAATGAGAAAATTTTGAACTAGCCTCTATATTCATTCCTGAGGTTAATAAAAAAAAGACACTTTACTTATATACTTGAAATATTCAGGAAAAGAGATATCAAGAGATATCAAGTAAATAATTATATTGCTATATAAATTATAATGATATGGTATATGGAAAGAGGAATGTGATTCCACCTGCCAATTCCATCTGCTTGAGGATGGGATTTACAGGATAAGGGACAATTGAAATTGACTTTAAAGGATAGGAGTTTATTAAGGATGGAATAGCAAGGAAGGCAGAAAGGGAAAGTTTATCTTAGTTTGTGCATGATATTTTCTGTCACATTTCAAAATTTGAACTTCGTAGGTAAAAACAGCCATCAAGAGGATAAGTTGGCTGCATCTATGTTATAGATTGTTGTTCTGTACAAAAAGTAAGACAGGGGAAAACTGGAAAAGAGAGATCATTTCAGAGATTATTGTAGAGTTATTAAAATTAAAGTTGTGTAATTCCTTTTATTTTATTAAGTTGAGACTGAATGAAATCTATCAGTTCCTATGACAGAGAAGCCTCCCCTTTCAAAGTATCTCCTGTGTTCATACTAATGTCAATTCATAATAATCAAGCTAAGGAACTAACTTAAATTTCACTAAAGATCACTGGATGAAGCAAAGCAATTTGGAGATATATACTCAGAAGAATACTAATCAACTATTTAAAACATGAAATAGTGCCTTTGGGGACAAAAAAATGGATGGATTTTGAGGTGATTAAGTTAAAATAAAGAAAAAACTTACTGTATGCCTTCACTCAGTTGTGGAATATAAATAAGCAAAGAACACAGAGTAGTATAGTACTGCAAAAATAATTCTTTGTCTCTGTGAAAAATGTACTGGTTTCCAGAGGGAGTAGAGAAGAGGAGAGTGAGGATGAAAGGGGATACAGGATATGGCTGACATTGTTCTCAGGTGGTGAAGCAAGTTTGCATATGCATGAATGAAGTTGTACCCCAGAATTATATTATTAAGTGATTGAAAATTTAATCAACAGACCAAAGTATCTAAATTTCTAATATCTGATGATTTTAATAGTATTGTGAAAGAAAGTAAAATTACTACTCTTGAAACAAAGTATTTGTATCATTTCACTATGCTTCTAAGCACAAAATATGGTGGATATACACAACTCATTCACCAATTTTTGCTTTCCAACTTATTTTCAAAGCCATGAACCAAAACAATATGATAAAAATAATAAAATATGGTAAAGATAGAGGCAAAATCCAGATATCTGTCAACAAATGAATATTTGCATGTCCTGAACAAATCATCTACTATATGACTCTGTCTACATTTTCATTCAGGTGATAAATATCTATTTGCTCATATGGAGAGAATTTCCAGACCAGCAAAGAAAAATATAGAACATACTTAAATTTCAGGTAAATATCAGACAATTTAAAGAGTGGAACTAAACAAAATATATCAGATAATTTTACAATATAAGTGTGTTCCTGCAATCTGAGTGATCTTAGCCTCATGTTTTTAAAATAATCTAAATTTTACATTCTCTATTTTAAATCCATTGAAATTTCAGCTATTAAAATCCATTGAAATCTTCAATTTCTATGTTCACATTCATGACATTTTCAATTTTGTTTCTAGAATATCTCTCTCTCTTGAGTTCTGATTAAGTAGCCCAAACTGTCTTTTAAACTGTCCCTCAGTTTCTTTACCACTAAATCAGATTAATAATGGTGTCAATTTAATGGGTTGCTATGAAGAAATAATGAATCATTTTTTTAAGTGCAAAGAATAATTCCTGAAATAATTTCAACTCTGAAATTGTCATTATTTATAGATCAAATACTAGTGAATTTTTTCAGTAAGCACTACATGATTATTTGCCTGGATTACAAATAGCAATATTGTCTTCTTCCCTCCACCAATACCTAAAATAATTTGCTATCTCACTTATATGGCAGCATCATAACTTTCGCAAGAATGATTTCAGTGTGCTTAATGCACGTGCTCAGTACCCTAGCTTAGAACTTAGAACATAGAGAATTTTATTTCCAATTTCCAGACTGCTTTGCAACTAACCACCAAAAGAATCTTTCTATAATTCAGGTGTTTTTTGAATATCACCAGAGAACTTATATCTGTCGGACACAATGGTGCATGCCCGTAAGCTTCAGCCTAGGAAGTCGCGGTGGGGACCAGGGATGGTGGTTCGAGTCCCGCTCAGGGCAACGTAGCAAGACCTAGCTCCAAAAAATAGCTGGGTGTGATGGTGCACGCATGTAGTCCCAGCTACTTGGGAAGCTAAGGCTGAGATTGCTTGAATCCGTGGTACCCCGGCAAAGTGAGCCTGCAGTTCCTTGGGCAAAAATAGCGAGAATTAGTCTCAAAAAAAAAAAAAAAAAAAAAAAAAAAAAAAAAAAAAAAAAAAAAAAAGAACATATCTAAAGTTGTACAGTAAATTAGAAACAACCTGATCTGTTTTTTACTAGCTGTGTCAGCTTGGACAAGTCACTTTACCATCCTCTCTCCATGTTGTGGTTCCTTGTCTCTGTCCCTTCATTCACAGTCTGTCCCCATCTGGAATTTTTTACCCCCCCCACCCTTATCCATAACTTACCTATATAAATCCCTTCAGAGCTAATGATACTTTTCATATTTTAATACTGTTGTTATTCTTTCTCACTCTAACAGAAGGTATATTCTCTCAACTAACTTTTCATATTCAGCGTCAACCTCAATATTGGTTATTCACAAATTGTTCCTTATGTTTTGCTTTCATCCACGGATTAGAGTACAAGCTTCTTGAGACTGAAAATTACTTCTAATCTAATGTATCTTTGTATGTCTTGCTTCTCATAGCAAGGTGATAATAAAACTACTCTTTATTTTATTAAAAAACATTGATTACAACACTATACAAGAATTAGAAGTATTAGGGTCACACTCTTCAAATGTATGTTAATGTACAAAATATATAGTTATTAAATAACTAAAAAGTATCAATAATACAGCATCAATTTTTGTCTGTTTTATTAAATCTTTAAAATGAAATAAAGCAACAAAAATAGATATATTCGCATTTAATTTATAATTGCTAAGTATTGCTATTGTTAACTTTGTTTTATAAGTAATGATTCTGAGATAAAGTCACTCAGCTACTGAGTGTAAAGCTCAGGAATTGAGCTACATGAACATGCATTAAAGGCTAGCACTTTCCATGAAACTTCACTGTTCCATTTTATTAGGCAGTGCTGGACTAGCATCTACCCTTATGCCCCTCTGTTACTCAAAGTTAAGATCAAAGAGATGAGAAATTTCCCTTTGACTTTGCCTTTTGAATTTTGTAAAAAGGCAATTGAAGAAGTATTCATTTGAGAAGACTATTTTTCAATACGTGTTTCCACTGGGGCACTGATTTCTTTCATCAATTTTTTTCAACAAATATTTGAGGTTTAAGGATGCAGCAAGCCCTGTGTTAAGAGCTAAGCATATCAGTTTAACAAGATGGACCTGTTCCTAATCTCCCAACACTCATAGTCCAGGAGGACAATCAGACATCAAGTGGGAGGGCTGCAGTGGTTAGTAAGAAGAAGTCAGAGAGATCTCTGACTCAAAAAGAGTGCCCCTGAGGGTGCCCAGGAGAACCATGAAGGCTTCGAAGACCAGAGCATATGGAAGATAAAGAGAACATCAAAGATAGCAAAGAACAAGATATGAACTCGCTGCAGAATGGGGGAGAATATCATGCTCTAGGAATGAAAAATATTTTAAAGTGCATGGTATGAGGGGACAAGAAATGAGAGAGGTTGGAGTAGAGCAGAGGGCACATAAACCAGCATTGCTGCCAGGTTAAGCAGTTTGGAGTTTATTGAAAAGCTTTTTAGAAACTGAAATATGTTTTAAGTTAATCTTTCAGAGCCAGCGTAAACATAAAAAGTCAACTATATTTTCCTACCCATTATAACATTAAATATGCATACATGTGTACTTAAATTTACATATGTGTATATATAAAATATAGATGATTCAAGACTAATTAATTCTCTCTGAAAGATTTTCAGAGAAATTTAAGAAATAGCAACAAACATTCTTAATTCTACAGCCCACGTTGTTTTCAGCTTCACTCAAAAAACAAAACACCTTCTCATTTATGATCTCAGTGCATTTCATGGCCAACTAATATTAGAAAGTGGATATGGAGACTTGTGATAGCACCTTCACAATTGCTTTCCTGATTATAATAACACCATGAGATGTTATTCCAGAAATTAATTATTTTAATTCTACTTTGTCATTTTCAAAGTGATAGCAAATAAATAAAAAGCAAATCTTACATGAGTATGTAGTTGGTTTCCCAGAGACCTACAGGGGATGTCTCTGGTATTTTTTCTCTTTATGCAATGCTTCCTTTACTTAGGGGCTCCAATCTATCAGACTGCTGAGAACCCCCTTTAAAATCTTCAGGGTGATAATTTAAGTGAAATAGAAATGGAGAGAAGGAAAAGGTCACATCCTTGGGAATCTTTTTTGAGAAAGGATTTACTTGACTGTTTAATAAGATGGCACAGAGGGGATCAGCATTACAATTAAGTTTGCAGTCTTGTACCTATTGACTCCTTCTAAATATTATCTTCATTTTCCTAGTTTCCTTGAAACAATAATAATGATACATTCCTCTATCACTCCTAACCGTGTGAGACAACTTACTTACCTCTGACTGCTATTCCTGACTGCATCCAAGGAAAATACAGTTTCGCTATTAGATTCTTTCTTTCAGAGTTATATCTATAATTGCAAAAGATTTGCAAATTGCTCTTAAGATTTGTTAAGAGTTGTCAAATTTACTTGGATCATGCCATCTTTTCTGGGTAGAGAATGAATGGGAAAAACACTGAATACAAACCCAGACAATCTTCAGTTTGGTTTGCAAATCTACCACTGTTTAGCATAAATCCTTCAACCTCTGTGAATCTCAATTTTCTCATTTAGGCTTGTTCGTTATGGGGTAGTTATTGTGTGCACTATGCTGGTAAATGCCATGTAATTTATGAGTAATAGTATGTCTTCTCTCTCTCTAGTTTCCAAGTTTTGTTTTTTTTTTATCATATTATGCATCTCCTATCTCTACATTAAAAAAAAAAAAATCTAGCCATCCTTTATACTCTGCTGAGTACCATTCATAAAAAGGAAAATCTTATGTTCGTTAAATGATATAATATGAATAAACCATTTTCTCTCTTTCAGGGAACTTTTCATGTAGAAAGTGGGATAAGTATATGCATATTTAAATCAAGCTTAGTTATGAATGCCATCATACTGTTAGAGAAGGGTGGATGGTGGGAGTTGAGGGCAAGGAAGATAATGTAAGCACAAAAACAGTCTAACTTTTCTGAGATGTTGCTATGACTTCTTACTGTTGAGATATGCATGATATGAAGACCAAAAGAGATCATGCAGTAAGTAAAACTCAGGTCCCCAGTGCTTTATCTGCAATGTCAAAGACCAGCACTCTTTGGATGTAAAATGAATCTTCATAGTGAAAGCAGGCAATCAAGAAAAGAAGGACTATTCCCAGCAGTGGCAATCAAAGAACAAGAATCATACGTATCCATGGCAATCAGGGAACAAGGACAACATACCCACCATTGTTCCAACTAACAAGGCTGGCAATCAGGGAACGAAGACACCAGCACTGACAAGCAACACATTTATTAGTACCAATACTGATTCAGCAGATTCATAGATAAAAGCTGAGCACTCTAAAGAGGAAATTTATATACACTTTACATGCTGTGGTGTTCCCGGTGTGCTATCTTTGTTATCTATCTTTGCCATGCCAGGCCATGTACATGGTCTGGCATGGCAAAGACAGAAAGAGGAAAATTCAAGGAGAAACTGGACTGCATACCAGTAAAATTGAAACAGGGTGACCACGAAGGGCTTTTTACCTTTACTTTAACACATACAGGCCTGCTTTTTTCTCTGAAGCAGGCTACACACTCTTTATTAGCATTTTTACTGATCACCTTTACCATTGATATGCAAAAGCTAGCCAACTGTTTTTTGCTTTTAGCTTTAAAAACTGCAGAAAAGCAAAACTTTAAAACACAGTTTAAACTTTTCACTAGTGGGTTCTTACCACCATCCCCAGCCTTCTCAACCAAAATACCAAACCAATGTAAGACTATCAGTGCAGTGCAGACTAATTTATTTCTAACAAAGTGATTTCTAATTATCCTAATAACTATAAAAGAAACATGTAAGACTCAGAATACTTCAACATTGTCCCAAAACCTTTCTCAGTATTGTCCAAAGTCCTTTCCCAAATTGCCCCAAAATTCTCAGTCTCTCAATCCTGATCCTCTCACCAATGTCCAGACAGAGTTCATCTCCAGACGCTTGAAGACATGTTCCTTTGACTGCTCCTCCTTGTCTTTCACGCTGTCTTCTCCTTGTTACCTTCAGGTAGCAGGAACTCCATGGTGCCAAACCAGCAAAGTTCACTTTCTTCTCAGGCCTAACTTTTGCACAGCCTCTCGCAGACACAAGTTAAACTCAGCAAAACAAACTCCAACACGGAGTTCAAATCTGCAAACTTTTTAACTGCATTCAGCACACATGCTGCCAGCCTGGGCCAGCCAAGGGTTGCAGGCCCTCCGTGGCCACCTGTCCAAGCTCACATGGCTCACATCTTTAGAAGATGGCCGATTCCCATCTCACCTCCATTCAACCTCTCTATCCCCTCTCCATATTGGAATCCCAATTGTATCGAATCGAATCCTGAATCCTGAATCAAATCGAAACCTTCTCTTTCTTTGCACACCCTTTATATACCCTGATTTCCCGCCTTCCAGGAAATCTGTTTCACCTTGACTATTTCACCTCTTTCTTCCCCCTGCATCCCCCTGAAGGGAAATTCCAGCTAAGGTCATTCCCCCATTTTAACATTACCTGTCCTTGAAATCTGCAATCTTAAACAGGAGATAATGGGGGGGGGGCACACCCTATCATTCCAAGATGGGGGAATGAAGCCGGGACCCAAAGATGAACCCAATTCCGAATATGGGCATTGCAGACATCTGCATCTGAAAGACAGAGACTAAAACTAGCCTGAGGCCAGTTCCCCCTTTTAGAGTAAAGTGGTTACTCTAAAAGTAACCAGGGCAGACTGGGGTTATGTAATGTAGGGTCCTGAGGTCGAAGTCAGACCCAGAGGACAAAGGGAGGTAACACACCAAGGGGGGATGGTCAATGGGAAGCAGGGAGAAGGATAAAAAGAGGGGAGGTGGAGTGTGGAGATATACACAATTTTGGAGAGGAGCGTAGAAAGTAGAGTAAAAGCAAAAGCCTAAAGATTGGGATCAGGCGCGGAGGTTTGGGGCCTCGAAAGAAGGACCCGGCTGGGTCCTCTAAAGCTTCCTCACCTCCCCAACACTTGGTTCCTGAAGAGCAAGACCTGTGTGAAGGCGGAGGAGAGGTGACCCGGGTAAAGTGCGGAGCTACGGTGACACTCGGACAGGCCTGCCTTTGGGAGACCATCTAAGCCCCACCTGTGTTGGTTGGATTCATCTGGTACCAACTGGAGCGACAGGATTGGGAGGTCAAGGTCCTGGCATTTCCAACCAAAAGTGCCCTACGACTGAGGTAAACCCCACGAAGCTCCTTGAGGAGCAGAAGTGGGACTCTATTCTGTTTAAAACATTTGTGAGAGTGTAAACTCTTTCGGTTTGGGTTTTTCTGTATCTGTAAATATATCTCTTGTCTATCCTGGTTGTTAAAGTTTAATATCTGAGCAGCTGCTGCGCGGCAGGCGGGAGAACCCATTAAAAAAAAGAAATTTAAACGGGAGTGTCCCTATCCCCCCCGATAGCAAAATGACTCACTAAGTCATACATTGCTTATCTAGATCACTAGGCACTATTTCTTAGGTTACTGTGCTTCACCATGCTTTCACCTGGTCATCGTGCTTTAATCATACAAATGGTAGCAGAGCTTATATTAAACTTAATTCAATTTTAGGTGAATATTTATATGTTTTACTTCAGAGATATTGATATATTATGATGACAGTATATCCCAAAATCTACTGAGGTTATTATATATTATACCAGTTGCACTGGTATAAATTCATAATAAACCACCACTACTGCTACCACCACCACCAAACTCCTGATTCCAAAAGTTTATTTATTCATTTAACTTTTTTATCTTTTAAATATCTTTGTTTATATTTTTATAATATGGAATTTTTCCCCTCAAATGTGGTCTTCCACCTTTCCCCTCAAATGTGGTCTTCCACTTTCCAGTATGCTCTCCTTCCCCCTTCTCTACTCTCCCACTATTCCTCCCACTCTAGTTCCTCTCCTGAATGTCTCAGATATAAAGTCTTTTTTCAAGGGTCAGTCTTACAGGTTGGTTGCATAGGCTCAAGATAAGGTCCTGTACTGTAATACTGCATTTTAGTCTGAGAGAGTTGAGCAATGATATGACTGTATGAAATTGCAGTGAGTTTAATGACTTTCAAGCCACCCCATATGGCTGGGAATATTAGTGAGTGGATGATTAAGCTGGTAAAAATCATGAAATGATTCTGTTCATTCAATCAACAATAGCTGTTAAACAGCTACTCCAGTTGGGGCATCATTCTAGGTGTTAAGGATATAGTTCTGAGCATACAATATGATTACAATGTGATTTTTTTTAAGCTCCCAGTTCTTCCAGAACAGAGATGACTTGTCATTGGTCTAGCTGCTGATACTGGATAGATGTGTAATGAAAGAAGAGAGATTAACTTATTAGCTCAAGATTTTGTATCCAGTAAGTGTAAGAGTTAGGAAATAAAGTCAGCTAGGCTCACATAAGTGTTCATGCTCATAACCTCTTACACTATTTATATTGTCTTTAGTTGAAAACATGAAGGACCATCAACTTTTTCTGTGGGATTTCATGAAATAACAAGCACAGAAGGCTTGACATAAGCTGGACCATAAAAGGTGGTCTAGATATGTTATAATAGAGGAGAGATCAAGTTACTGGTTGATATTGTCTCTTCTCTGCAGGTATAGGTAGTCTTTACAGTGGCACAAATCAAATCCTCTGTCAGATAAAGTACCTGTTTTAGTCGCCTCACTTGGTCACTTAACATGTGTATGTTCTTGAAGAAACTACTTACCTCTTTTCAGTAAGTAGCTAACCTTCCTTTGGAATGAATAATAATACTCAATTTGCAAGTAGCAAATAAATGACTGGATGGCAAAATCTAGGGGCAGTGCCTGTCACACATAATTGTGACAAAGATAGACAATCTGTGTCTATTTTTGGAACTTCTACATATTATCTGTCATGATTTTAATTATGCAATTATTTGTATTTACAAAATTACATTTCTTTGGATCAAAATGAGTAGACTCCATCTGTTTTGCTTATTGGTATCTCTAATACATAGTGAATCTCAACAAATAAATTCTAAAGGTATAAATACATCATGGTATAAGCAGGTGATCAGGCAGAGTGTATATCTTTTACACTAACACACAACCTTCTTTTCTTCCTTGTTATCTTCTCTGTCCCGTTTTTTGCTTGGACACATGTATAACTAACTACCTTACTTTTATAAAATATTTTCCCTAGAGTGGTCTATTTTGGGGCTGAGCTCCTGCACTGATTTATCAAAAAAACATTTTTTCGTAATATGAACACCCAAGACTAATTGCATTGTCTAGGCACATTGGATAAGAATTTAATTTCACACATCGAAAACGATCAGCATCAAATTGTCAGAGTCGTATTTCATACCTTCTTCATGGAGAAGTTTAATCTTCTTAGCCTACTTTCACAGTCCACTACTCTGAAACAAGTCTCAGTTAGAGTTTAATGGGGAAAAGAGAAAGGTAAAATGACAAAAGAGAAAGTAAATGGTCACTCCTACTTCTAGTTTAAAGAAGACATGCAAGTTCCCAGAAGTTGCTCTAACATTGGGTCAGAGTTCCTGGTGTCCCAGGAAGCCATCCCTATGTATGTGTAGCTGATAGCAGATAGCTCAATTTTATCTTCAGAGAACTAAATGCAGGCTACAAAATAGACCTAAACTCAATCACCAATACCTACAGGGATCCCATGTTCTCTCTGTTTCAAAAGCAGACATTTTTTAGAATTTCAGGGCCTAAATACTTCCATCAAAATGACACAGTGGGTTTCTAAGAAGCAGCTGGAATAAGAGAATTATCAGTTCTGTAACAGGTTACCTTTCTGCCAGCTGCTTCAGCATTGCAACCAAAAGCAAGAATTCTGTTCAGAGATTCTACTTCCTTATATCTCTCAAATCCATCTTTCCCTTATCACTTTTACTATTACTCTCAGTGAGATCCTCAGTATCTGTTAGATGAATAGTTATTAGAATTTGTTTCAGTAGACCTCTTTCCTTCCTTACCCTCACAATATAGCTTTTATATCATTACTGAAGTATTCTTCCTCAAAAGCAAATTTGCTTACAATTCTTCAAAATACCCACTCTTCTTCCAAATACTGCACAGTTTTAATGTGTCAGATATCCTTCAATTTGGAAACCTATTACATTTGCAAATTTTTTCATTTTTCAGTCTAGTTCTAATGAGATCACATTGGAAAATCTTGGTTTGATCCCTGAATGTCAAGGACCTCTCCCTTCTGTGTGCCACATTGCAACTTATGTTTTGTTGCCATTGTATGAACCATTAATGTTAACCTCATGCATTTATGTGTTAGCCTAATTGCATTGTGAGCTCCTTGAAATTTGTGGAATTTATTGCTCATAACTCTATTTTTTTTTTTAATTCACAATGTTTGCTCATACATCTGCGATCAGTCTTTAGTTGACCAGGGCTACTCTCAGATGTTTAGGAATTAGCTAGCTATAGCTCGTCTAGAAGGGCTTTGCTCAAACAAGTGGTCTGCCTTCTATATGGTATCTGCCCTTTATTAAGATAGCTCAATCTGTTTTCTTGGTAGTGGAAAAACTCAAAAATGGTTAACGGTCTCTTGAGGACAGGATCAGAAGTGACCACTAATCTAGTCCATGCTAGAAGGTCAACACATATAAAGAAAAAATGGTGAGGAAAAAACATCCTTTTCTTGATGAGAGAGTTTAAAAGTCACATTGAGAAACACATGGGAAGAGTAGAAATTGTGGACCATTTTTATATTCAGTCTACCGTGTCCATGAGTAAAACAAAACTTTTACAAACATTCCCATACTTCTTGAAAAATGAGGACAGACTTGCACTGAGCGATGAATTACCTATTTCTGTTGGTTCAATTTGGCTGAATTATAATAGCTATTAGAATCTGATTTGTAATTTCCAGAATTCCCTAAAAATATATATAGCAAGGTTGTTTAGAGATAGTTAGACAACTGTTTTGCAAAAAAATCAAGGGAGAATATATGTTCCCTGATCACCACAAAATTTTGTAAGAACTGATGCATCACAGATTGGATACTACACTTCGTATCCATGAAAAGGGAGATTCTGGAGAGGTTCAAGGGAGACTCAAGATCTTGCCAGTGGTTCCTAGGAGAACCCAGGACTCAAAACCAGAGATATTTTGATTTTACTCTAGGTGCTGTGCTGTATCCCTTTGGTATGTAAGAGGCTAATAAAATGACTACATCTAACTACCCCTTATATACCAGCCATTATCTCATTGCTAAAGGCTTTCAGGGAAGGAACATCTATGTCAGAGATTCCATTTATGTGAAACTTTTTCTAGTTTATTCATCCTCACAAGTACAAAAACCAATTTCTTTTGCAGCCATAGTTTCTGTTTATACTTTCAATAAATTTCATGTTCTCCACACAGTTGATCAGATGCTGCTTTATTCAGAGATGTCAGTCAAAAGTCTGAAAAGTTTGTTTCCCTGAATAAACACTCTCATGAAAAGTATGGAAGGGAAAGTTCATCTTATTTTTAAAATTTCCAGCTCTTTGTTAAATATTTTCTGTTCAAGTCAAACATTGCCACCTACCATCTGGCTGAGTTAGAAGTTTATTTAGTAATCTTCTTATCAGCCAAATAGCTGGAAGTCTAGATAAGTCCTACATGTAAGAAGTCAGTGTCAACTTGTTTCTAGGTAATAGCAGTGGGGAATATATATTATAAAGGAAGCAGCTCATCAGTGGGGATTAATTTGGGAGTTTCGCTATCATGCACTGAACTCTCAGTATTAGTGAGCTTATCATTCATGAAACCAGAGACTTGAAGTATACTCTGTGCCTCTGTTACCAGGAAGCATTATTTCAGTGTGTGGTTTTCAAAGTGTTTTCAGCCTAGGAGTTTATTTGAATCTCTAAAAAATGATACTACTGTATTTTGCTTGATGCAGTAGATGTGTCAATACTAATGTGTCTGCAAATTGATTTCTTTTTTCCTTTTGTAAATGGAAACCTAATTGAAATACAGTAGGAGGGAATTTGCTAGTTAAAGAAAACCTTGTATCATGTGATTTTTGCTTTTTCTCTTGAGAATAAGTATTCCTTAACATAACTGCTTCGGGAATTCAAATTTTTGTCTAATGCGTTTCAAATAGTTGTGCTCATCTTTGTACCTTAGGGCACCTGGGAAAAATGCACTAACATCAATTTAATGATGTCTTTTCTAAGTACCTCCCATCCCATCCCAACTCAAAACTACTGAGAATTTGCAATTTGTCATTCCAATTATGGAAGTGATTATTTGTGCCCTGACTTAACTCTTCCTCTAAAGTGTGACTAGTCACACCGTCCTCCAATTCATACTCTATTACACTTTAAGGCAGGCAAACATGATCAAGGCAAAAATAATACCACTACAAAATGATTTATCAATTCAAAAACTACTTCTATGGGGTCAGTAAAATATTTCTTACACTCAATCAGATGTGGAATTTAGTTCTGTAAAAAAGATAAATTCGGAAGTTGTATAACTAATGACCATGGCACTTCCTTGCACACCAGTCAACTCATGTATAAAGGACTCAACACACACACTTGGGGAACAGAAGTATCCAGCAAGCTAGGTGTTGTTGCCACTGGTGCTAGTGTTTCAGTGCCCATCTTCTCCCTGAAAGACCCTTATTACTTCTATATGAGTCAGTGGGCAAATCATGCTGGGAGAACTAGGCAAGAGGAGATCAAGAATGAAGGCAGAGTTTACAATCCTTTGTAGTTTCCTGTCCCCTTGGAGTCATCAGTTCTCTTTGATCTCTAGTTAGTCCTATTTCATTGTTACTTAATGGCATCATAGCAGTAGTGTTTCGATGCTGTGTCAGAGGCTATATTCACTGGTCATAAAAGAAATAACTGATCTGTTCATCTTTCAATCAGAAATTGTACCATACAAGAAGCAACTGATTTTGCAAGTGAAATAAGCCAGGAAGAGATAAATATAGGATGGGGTCAATCTTATCTGAAATATAGAGTAACCAAACAAAGGGTCAGACAAAGACAACTCTTAAAACCAACCCTTAAATACTGACCACAGCTCCCTGATTTTCAGAGGGAATGAGAAGAGGGAGGACAAGGGGATAAGTGTTTCAAACACAATGGGGAAGCTCTGTGGGGGCCACCTTGGTGGGAGTAGTTTGGATACCTGTGTCTGTTCTTTGATTCAGATGTTCAGGTTTTGAGGTCTGACTGTCCTATTTACTACTAGTATTAGAGACATTATTTAGTTTTTTTAATTCTAGAATTACTGATCTTTAAAATGGACTTCCAAAAACCTACTCTTCAAAGATTCCTGGAAAGATTAAACAAAATAATGAGTATAAATAGCAGACTGACTAGTACATAGGCAGCAAATATTAAAGGTGTTAATTTTTACTATAGGAGGAATTGTTCATTGTTTCACACTTCAGGAGGGACATATTCTTCTTATCTTACTCTTACACTCAGAATCTTAGATGCTTGAGTAACTGATGACTGTTTACTTAAAGAGTTTCTGGGGTTCCTTTGTTCTTCTTGATTTGCCTTTTTCACCTTCAGAAATCTATTATATACATTTATTAGCTTTTATTTGTAGTAGTATTTGAATATTCCCCTATTTTAAAGTTCTCTTTAACAAGAGATCTGAGTAAATTTGCCAAATAAATGTTTAAAATAAAAAATAAATGTTATTTGTCTATTCAAACTTTCACCTGATTTCCAGGCCATGTTTGATAATGTGACTTCTTGTCTTTCTGGTCTCTTTGCATGTTTTGTTGTTAAGCTCTAAACTCAGAGAGTAAGGTTTATTTATCAAACATTATTTTCTTATTTTAGATTTCAGTACTATACGTATTTAGGTTTGAATGTGTTTTCTCATTTTCTCAGAACTACCTTGAAGACTCACTTTTTTGTCACCGCATGCTTTCCAGCTTCATCTTCCCCTTGGAGCTCCTCGGCCCCATTTACAGATATACATTATATCACTGTTCCAATGAGAGTGGATTTGACAATCCAATTCTAAATTTACATCTTGTTATATTTTCATCCTCTTATGTTGGAGCTATCCTTTATTAGATTTTGTGTTGCCAGTAACTAGCATAGTACCTGGATCTGCGAGCTTCTCCTTATCACACTGTACCCTTCCTTTCACATATAGGTAAACACACACATACACACACACTTCTATTTAATTAAAAAAAAGTTGTTTAATGTCATATAGACTTATTTTCCTCTCTAACAATTACCATACTCCAGGGTAAATATCACATAATGTAAATAAATTGTAGTAGTTCTCACCTTACTATTTAGTATGTGGACACATATTTCTAGGGAATAGGCAGACACTGAAATAGACATTTTCTCTAAATAGTACGATATGCATTCACAGCTGGAAAATCAATACACCATTTACTGAAAGAGAGTTAGCTTTATCTGTTGTGTGTGCTGTATTACAAATGACTTTACAAAAATTCTATTGAGTCTGGCCTTTCAAATTGTGAAAATTGTTTCATAAAATTATTTTTCATTGATACTAAGGAATAAAACCTTAATAAACAACATAATCTTGAGACTTAATTCAAAGAATAATCTTTAACAAATGCCTTTGTTTAGTTTCTTAGGAATTTTAAGCAGTCATCCACACATTGAAGATGAACACTTGCTATACTAAATAGATACTCATTTCTGGAACTAGCACTGAAAGATAATAAGTTCAATTTTTTGTAATAATAATATCCCATTACAGTTATCAGTTTGAGCTACAGTAGGCTATTTTCTTTTTTTAAACAAGTTATACAATAATATCAAATATACCTATAAATAAGCCTTTACTTCTACGATATAATTAGAAAACATTTAGAAAATAATTTTCCTTATTCATATTTTTAATCCAAAAAATTTCTATGATAACTCAAGGAGGTTTCATACTACATACAGATTGTGTGTGTGTGTGTGTGTGTATGTTGTATCAGCAATTACCTTTTCATCATGATCCAAATCATTTAATAGATTTGCATTTCCTTTCAGCTTTTGTTTATAAGCTTGATTTTATGCATTCTTACTCCTACTGCCCATGTAATTTATAACATTTTCATGGCAAAAGATATTATACATAGTAGAATCATCTCAGTGTCTCTCTTTTTAACAGCAAAAGAACCATTTTTAATTGCTGAACAATATACAGTTGAGTATGTATTTCACATCTTCATTCATCTGTCAGTGAACTTTTAGGTTGATTTCTTGACTTGGTTACTGTGAATAATGCTGCCATGAGCATAACAGGCAAAAAAATATACTGGTTACAAGAGGGGGTGAGTAGAGGCACAAAGGAGTGAAACTGGATCTTTAGTTGAGGGGGAGTGAAATAAGTTGGATGTGTAAAATAGTACTTCCAGAATTATAAAAATATGTTAACAATTGGCAAATCAATAAAATATGAGAAATATAGACACTTTATACATCTAGGAAAAATGTTGGTTCACCTATCATAAATAAAACATTAACAATGCCTGTGAACTTTGTTTCTGAATTATATTTTATTTGCCTTCTACTTAGATTTACTATTTTGTGTGTGTTTGTGTGTGTGTGTGTGTGTGTGTGTATCTTGAGGAATCTTTACATATCATATTAGATCAATCTGTATCTATTGTATTTTGTCATGCAGCATCAGCTTTTTGAGGTTTGTAAATAGTGAAGCATATGGCTATTGTTACTAATATGTGAATTCCCAAATTTACATGACAGTTTTCTGTAATAGTTGTACCAATTATAACTCTAAAAGCATAATGTAAGTTATTGTTACTCTATAATCCTCAAAATTCTAGATATTGTCAGACCTACTATATAATTACTAGCTTGGTGAGAACTAAATAGTGTATCTATCTATCTATCTATCTATCTATCTATCTATCTATCTATATTTGTGGTTTTGATTATAATTTTCCTTTTTATTGATAGGAGTCAATGCTTCTCAGATATTTAGTGATCATTCTAGATTCTTATTCTGCTATTCTGTTGTCTGTTGTTACTTTTGGTCATTCTTCTATCCGCTTAGTTATCTTTTCCTTTTTTACAGTGTTAACAATACTTTATATAAGGTATATAAATAATAGTTTTATCTTTAAATGTGCTTCTTGTACTTTGTGACTTCTGGAATTACATTAATTCTTCTGTAGTACATCATTTTAGAATATTACTTCATTAATAACATTGCTTTAATCTGATAATTTTATTTTGTTCTCATCCACAAAAATAGTTTTACTGAGTGTTTAATTCTTGTCTAATAATTATTTCTGTAACCATTTTGAACATATGATATTTTGTTTGATTTCCATTATTAGAGTAAGGGTATATAATCACATTCTAAATTTTACCTTATCATTAGTGGTCTAAAGCTTATTATGTTGTATGATGTTGATATTTTTGTTCATTCTATTTGAAACAGTCTACTAGTATTTCTTTTTTTTTTTTTTTTAGTATTTATGGTGAAGAGAGAAAGAAATAAGTAGAAATGTTAAATAGAAATAATTTGTAGATGATATGAGTGGATAACTAGAAAATCTGAGATAATTATTAAAGTATTTAAAACAGTGAGAAATTTTTTTGAACTCTTTTTTTTATTTTTTTATAATCAAATAGTTTATATATATATATATATACATTCATATCTTTGTAATACCGGGATTAGTATTTCTTTTAATTAATTCTGAAATATTTTCATCTTTTGCTTCTATTACTATTTCTTCTATATTAGTATTTTTATTGTCCTCTTTTAGAATATCAATTAACATGTAATGTTTTTATTCTGCTAACTCTAAATACTATAGTATCCATCTCTCTGACTCCTTCAGTTACTATTTTTACTATTCTAGTTTACTTGTTTAATTTGTCATCATCTTTTCAGCAAGGTTGAACACACTGTCAAATCATTTTACTAATATTTAATTCAATTTACTGATTAATTTAAACTCATAAATTATTTTATCTATTTTAATGTTTACTGTATTTTTCTTTCAACTCATATTTTTTGTTTATTTTTAAATGTTTTTCTGTAGTTATTTTCTATATCTGGCAATTTGAATATCTGCAGCTCTTAGTTTTACTTCTTCTACTCAGTCTGCACCTGCTTTATATTTTCTCATAAATTGGGTAGTTTATTATTTTGAGCTCATCTGTAGTAATCATATAATCATATAGCTCTCTAGGAACACTGCCACTTAATTTCCTTACTTGGTCCTTAGCCCATGAAACTGTTGTAAATCTTATTAAAATGTAAATGAAGCCCTATAGATACACTTTCAGAACACACAACTAATGTAGGTATCTCAATGGTTATTGTTTACTTAGCACATGTGCTATCATAATAGATTTTCCCCTCCCAGTAATGTTTTTTTCTAAAAGCAAGACTTTTATGGGTCTCCTATTTATGGAAGGGGTGAAGATAGGATATAGATCTATACCACTTTCCCCTGCTGCCTCCTTACATGTCTCTGGGGCCTATTGTTTCTTTTCTGACACATTATTTGCTTGGAAAATCTCTACTGTGCTGGGATCAGTACATGGTGAAACATGGCTGCTTAGTCGACTGACTCTACTGCCTTCAGATCTTCCACGTCATGTTCATTCTTTTCCACTTTCTTTTCTGTTTCTGTCACTCTCTGGAGCTTAAGAACTTTTCTCACTTTTCAAGTGATGTCAGCAAAATGAAGAAACTCTGTTACTTAATATTGAGTTATTCTAAAAGAAAATAATTTTTCAAAGATACTTAATCCTTAATAATATCAAGATGTATATAGTCTGTTATTTTAAAGTATTAATTTTTGTTCTATAATTACTGTATTTCATAACTTCATATATATGTATATATATTTATATAATATTCAATGGACCTGGTAATTTACAAAATATTAACGTGTGTTATGTGTGATAAAGCTGCTACTGTTGATGCAGTTTACATTTTATCATTATTACATCTTGATGTCTAATTCTATCCCCCTTGTATGTGTCCCAATGTAAGAATATTAATTTATGTCAATTACAGGACTATTGTAATCTAGTTTAAAAGGTTTCCTTTGTACTCATAGTTTATGACCAAGAATAGTGTTCTAATTTTTGGCTTAGTTATTAATTAATGAAGTAGAATACTGAATGGAATATTAATCTAATAGCACCAAAATACTAGTTTGTGAATCTACTATTTCTTTTATAATATATGAGTATTCATATAATCATAGTATTATTTACTACAATCTTACATATCCTTTAATATTGTTCAGTCTGTTTAGTTTAGCCACCAGTGCCATTGAACAATTTCCACTCTTCTAATACCTGCTGAACTCAATGGTGTCTTAATAGTTACCAGCTAACTTCCATGACATATCACAACATTGGTTGAAGAATAGACTTTATTCAAATATGTTTAAAGTATCATATAAATTAAGTCTACAAACAAGGTTCACCATGTAAACATGACATAGGTTCCAGAGTCTGCCTTCCCTCCTTGGGAAAACATACCTGGATCAAAGGTTTGTATGTGACTTGCAGGAATGGGACCTGTATCACCTCCAACTGGATCTGTCTATATTATAAATGAGAAAAAATGACCTTATCAATGGATGAACAAAAAAAATATAAGATACCAGATAGCCTTAGCTAATTTATCATCTCTTTCAGAAGCACCCTGGCAGTATGCCAAGTTCAGAGATCTTATAGACCCTACCTTAGCTGAGAAAGAAAGTCACTGGTCTTTCATGATTTTATATTACATACTTAGGCTATGATATTTCAGAGTCGTTCTCACAAGTTTTGGACTGACATATTCTAAATATAAATTTTTAACTTATTGGGAAATTTCAATTCATATTTGTTAACCCCTTTTATGAACTATGAATTTGAAATGCTTTAACTCATTTAATATTCATGATAATCATATGAAATATCAGTGAATTCCTTTTATTAAAGTGATAAGCATTATCTAAATAAGCTAAACTTCCCCCAAAGTATCATTTAGAAATTTGTATTGACTTAATAAAACTTTCTTCTGTACAGTATTTTGTATATTTCAAGTAATGTATATTAGTTATTTATCCCTTTTGATTCTCACAATAACCATCTAAGGAGATAACAATTTATCCTTCACATAAAAATGAAAAATAAAGATCATGGATGTAACATGTTTTGGTGCATGTGAGCAAGGATTAAGCTACAAAAAAACTCCCCAATGAAAGAGGAATTAATTCTATTTTAGACATTTGCTTTCAATTAATAGCCAATAGTAAAACAGGGAATGGCTCTGCCATATGTATAGGTCATGGGAATAGGGCATGCTTTATTGCTCTATCATTCTCCCAAAGTTTGATGTTTTCTTTCTAATTCTCCAAACACTTACCCATTTCCTGCAAACAGCATGTGCAATAACTTATGAGATGCCCAAACCTCATCATAAAATCTCTATAAACTGTTCATTGTCTTAATATTTTAAGTGCACATCAAACTATCCACTATTTCCCATACTTAGGTCAAAAGTATGACTATAAAAATTGCATGCCTATTTTATAAGAATTCATCATATTGAAGGTTCCTGGCTTTAGAATCTTGAGTAGAGTCAGACTATGAGCATGAACACGTCTGGGTCACATCATCCTCTCTTCTCCATCCCAATAACTTGCCTTAAATAACTTTATTTTTCACCATCCCCTTGGGTTTTACTGTAGACCTGTGATTTAAGAATCAATGATAGGGAATGTCTTCACCTTTCTCATAAAGCTGTCATCCAGTACATGGACATTGCTTGTTAGGGTGGCTGAATGCTGTCCATGTAACAACCTTCACAGCTGAGACTTCTCTAAACCCAACCAGGAAAAGCCTTTTTCTGGTAAAAAGATCTCTCTCCCTCGATAAAAACAAAAACAAAAACAATGTGATGGTAAAAACAATGTGATGGTAAAAACAATGTGATGGTAAAAATATATCAGCTGGGAAGTTGGTGGTTTTTTCATCCCAGACTCAGTTTCCAGTTTCCCTTTTTTGTAAAACGCAGACATATGCACTAATACACAAGACTAAACATTACAATGGACTAACCAAGCCTTTCACAAGTGTGAACTTTATTGTGTATCCATATCTAACAGGCACACATACATCCCCTTGAACATGTGATCTCAAAACTTTTCAGAAACATAAAATAATTTTATTTTCTCTAATTATGCTACTGAGATTCTCAGTTATTGTAACTGAGATTCTTACACTAACTATAAACTAAAGTCACATGACATTAAAAGTTGGTGTCTGAGCAATATTCAGATTCACTAACTGGTCACTTATCATTTTGTTGAAATGTTCTCTATTTGTTTTGTCTTATCTGCTACAAAATGTGTCATATACTGAAAATTTTGGTTAACCTGAATTTAAATATAGAACTCCACTCTTCTCTTCTGTCTTACTATAATTTCTCTCTTCATGGGAAGGCATATGTTGAGGGATTTCAAAGGAAAAATAGTTACATATGTAAATTAGGAGTAGTGCTTACAAATTAGGAGTAGGATTTAGACAAACCTGAGTTTAAATCCTGGCTCCCAACCATATTTTACTTCTGCAGTCAATGTTTCAGTTCATTGAATTTCAATTCCTAAAATATAAATATCACTTGCCTCATTGATTAATACAAATGCAATCTTATTGTAAAGGACTAGTGTAGGTGAATAAGTTTCCAATAAGTATATTTAAAGAACATTATTATCTTGTCAAAGTTCTTTGATTTCTTTCCTTTTTATTTTTATGATAAATCCCCTCAAATCTTATCTGGAAGTGAATGGAATTCAATTTTTAGATTATTATGCTAAATAATCATAAAATGAGTCATTTGATTTAGAAATAGGTTTAACAGGAGAGACTTGGAAAGTAACAGAAGGACTTTGAGGCTCTCATGGGACTAGGAAACACATTACTTGAAACAACAGATTTTTAAAAGAAATAAAGGAAAACATTTTTCCCAACTGTGCTCACTAATTGGGCAACTGGATAAGATGTCTGAACAAGGACTATCTCAGAGTTATGGAGATCTGTCCAGAATATATATGAAGATTCAATAAAGTAAGCTTGATAAAGTTTGTTCAAACAGCCTACTATACAATGTAAGTTGAAAGTTTATTTAATATTTTTTCATTGTCATTATCATCAGAGAAAAAAGTTCGGGGTACACAATTCAGGGTACTGCTGGTCTTTTCAATATTCCTGAACTAAATAATAGAATTTTAGTGATTATTGAGAATCATCAGATCTCAGATAGAAACTGATGATTGGAAGAGCTGTCAATGAAAAGATTCCTTACAGAAATTAAGGAGATAAGGGACCAATAGTGGGTACTGAAGTACTCAGAGGACAGCCAGAATGGACAATAATTGCTACATTAATCCTCAAAGGGTGGAAGAAAAAGGGCATTCCCAGAAACAAAGGATATCTTTCTTTGTGGTTACTCAGTAACTGCTGACCAGACAGTGAAGATGGAAACAAATACTCTGATATATCCTACTTCTATCCCATGATCTGCAAACATTCCCCAATAGTTGAACCCAGTGGGTAGACAGGAGGATTAGCATAACAGAAACCTGGGGGAAAATATGTAGTGGTCAGCCTGCCAGGACATCATCAAAGCATCAAAGATACAAAAGAAGAACCAACACAGTCAAAAATCAAGCAGTCACCGCTGGCTGGAGATGGAGAAGTAATAATTAAAACATAAAACCTATATTGAATCCATTTCCAATGACTTACTAATTAGGTTAGGTTAGACAATTTGCACCAGCATTATATATTTCAGTTTTATCATCACTGTAAAGGAACAATAATACCTAGTCTGAGAGAAAATATATGTTTAAATAATTCAGCACATATAATAATTGAGAGTGATAAAAATTATTTATGATGAATATTGGTTATTGAGGATCTGGAGGTTTCTGTAGAGCTGGCAACTAACTTAAAGAGCCTTTTCAATTAGAATTTGTTCAACAAATTAATGTTGAGTGCCTATTATGAGCAAAATGCTTCTAAATATCTGACATGGTACAGCAAAAGCAACCTGAAGTGTGCCATCAAACATTTATGGTCCAGTAGACTTAAGTACAGCATTGTTCAAATTATGAAGCATACAATGAAGGATCCATGTTACTGTGAGCCATAGCAGGAAGGTTCTAATTTAGTCAAGTTGAATAGAAAAGGCTTCTCTAAGTTGTACCCATTTACATAAAGGTGAATTTGATGGCTTCGGTTTAGGGACTGATACTGGGTAGAACTTAATGCAAAGCTGAACATGGTTACAAAGATGCTGAGGCTAGGATGAGTCTGGTTAGCATGATTGCAGAATAAAGAACAGAAGTTAGATAGGGAAGAGATGGGGTTAAAGAAGCAGGCAAGGACTATCATGCAGTGTTACTCTGTAGGCCTTTGGAAAGAATTAAGAATTCAGTCTAAGTGAAAAGGGAAATCATTAAAGTAATTTTGAGGAGGGAAGCAGCATGGTCCCGGTGCATTTTAAAAACTCACCTTTCAAGAATGGAATGGGAAACAAGCAAAACTAAAATAAATAAAACAAGTTATTATTTATTTTATAAAAAAATAGGAAGCTATTTATTTGGTAGATAGGACTGAGATAATGGTGGTTTCCACCAGGTTGGTCCCTGTGAAGTTGTTGTGCACCTGTGTCATTAACTAATTTGAATCAGCAGATTAAAACCTATCTCTAAAATAAATGGGTGTAAAACTGGATTGGGAGACTGCTGTGAAGATTACATAAGATAAATGCCAACATGTGCCTCAAGTATGTAGTAACTACTTAAAAATAGCCAATCTCTGTTTTCACATATACCAGAGAATTGGCATTTATATCATTCTTGTTTGTATTGACCTAAAGTCATAGTATAGTGCTTTTTGAATGATTGTATATGTATAATAGCAAATTATTAAACCTTCAAGAAAGAAGGCAGAGAGAAATTACCTGGGAGATACTTTTAACTCCTAGAATCTAAATTCGACTTTCTCCTGTTTCCTTTTTTAACTTAGATAATGTAACTCCAAGGTGTCCTTTGAGGCTGTTGTGGATTGTGAAAGGCCATCCAGAATCCAATTTTGTTGTTGTTGTTGTTTTGGGAATGAAACATCATCTTGCACTTACAGAATTATCCTTTAAGAACTGCAAAGTGCTTTTCAAATGAAGATGCATCCTCCTGATGAACTAGAAGGGGAAATGAAAGGATTAGATGATTCATTTCTGCTTGCAGTGGGAGAGTGAATTGGCAAGATGCAAAGGGAAGAAAAACCAGGGTCTCTACCCCATCCTGCCATGATATTGTATTATGAAAGTTAACATTCTCCTTTTTCCAGATTTCTTGGAATTATCTCAGAAAAAGAATGCAACTGGATCACTGACTTTGGTATATCCATCCTAAAGATTTTAGGTGACTGACTGTGATACTGGGAATCTATATTTCTTGATGTCCTTTTGATAGGTATTAACACTGAAAGGGTGACGCTGCTCCTTTAATAAGAAATTGAAATCTGTCTTGTAAATTATTTCATAGAACTGCCTGTTTTAAGGCAATTGATAATCCTAAGTAAGGCTTTCCATAAGCAGTGAATTTTAATTATTGCTAAATTTTCAGACAGGAAAATAAATTCCATGATCAATCGGACCATTAACAAGTCAAAAAAATACCACTTCCAAGAGGGAGGTGAATTTATTTTTATGATTGATTATAATAGAATATATATATATATTTTATTTTGGTATTATAGTGTGTCAATGTGTTAGGTCAAATTTGAGTATAATCAAGACTCTTTTTTTTAAACAAGTTCCATGAAGCTCTGTGTACATGATTTAGGTGTGAAACCTGAATAAAAAAAAAATAAAAAAAAAAAACAACAGAAGCCTGCATAACAATTTTTCGGTTAATTTTGCTTCTAAGCTATGTGAATAAAAGACAGAATAAAAGATCAAGAACTACTTAGTAGTCCTAGTTGCCTGCAGAGTTTGTGCACTAACCAATAATATTAAGCATCTATTACAATTAAGATGTTCATATGAGTTTGCATACTGAGGATTTTTTTTTTTTAAGCAAGAGTGAAAAGCAATCTGGATAGGGTAAAGTTCAAATACAAGGGTACATTACCATTCCATTAATCTCAAAACTTAGAGATACAGCATGTCAATGCATTAATCAATCAACTAGTAAAGATTTATTTGGTGTCAATGTTATGTATAGTGAAGTTGACAACAAAAACTAAAAATAATTGACCTATGATACACATTTGCTAAATTTGCTAAATGTACATATCAGTAGAGAGCTTATTATTTCATTGCCTCTGAAAATACTTTCTGATATGGGACACCATATATACCACAAAAAAAAAAAGAAAAAGAAACACATATTCATTGTTATCTAACTTCAACACACTAAAAATAAATTTACAAATTTCTTCCCAATAAATAGCTATTCTCTATCCTCCTATAATTAACTCACTTAAAAAACATTTCTCAAAAAAATCATAGCATTTACCCACATAATTTTTCCTTTAAAATAATAAATCCCCTACCCCACATACTACATACGACAGTCTTATCTTTTACCTGCTTTTTTTATTTATTTACTACCACATTATAACCACTCCTTCACAAAATATATAAAATTTCCTAAAATCTAATACAGGCAACTATTAACTACATACTTACTCACCTAATCTATAACTATTCATTTCTGTCAGTTTTCCTCTTCATTTCCCCTACAACTTCAAACATTATGGCTTTTCTAAAACTTCTATTTAGACTTCCTTTCATTTACAAAATCACAGTCCACTACCATCCCAGATGTCTCAGACTAAAGTGTACTATAAGATTCTACTAAATAATACCTACTTTAAAAATATTTTACATGTCACATTTTTATTATAGTCATTATATACATGTTTGTCTCCCCTGCCAGCTTGTAAATCCTTCACTACAAAATTAGCTTCTCATTCATTTTTATATCAATGCTTAGAAAGATAATTAAAACATATTAGCTACTTAAAAAATTATTAATTTCACAGATTTGCATGCTCATATTAATTGAGTTAATAAACATGATTCATTTTAACAGGTGTTTCTAAGGTATCTATTACCAGTCTTCAACACTCTACATTTAGTGTAACATTCTGGTACTGATGCACTGAAGAAAATAAGATGCAAAGTCTCTGTCAAGCCAATAAGAGAAAAATAAATATTATTTCCAACTGATAGTTTATGGGAGAAATGAGATTCCTTAAGACAAAAGATGAAGATGAATTGTTCACTGATTCTCACCCTTTTGTGGCAATAAATACATTAATTCTGCTGTACAGGTGTTTGAAAATATAGATCTGCTTAGCTAGCTAATTACTGGTGATCAAGCAAGTCTTATCTTGAAATATCATGAAGAGTACCATGATACTGACTGAAAGCTAGTTCTCAGTGCCAGTCTAGCTAATGTTCCCTTCTGTACCGGTAGACAGTCTGCAAAGTGAAAGAAGTATGGAATTAAGACACAATAAGCACTCAGTAAACTTCAGAAACCTCAGTACATCAGTAAATATATATTTTGAGCAGTGATTTATAAAAGACCCAGCCAGATGACGCTGATATTCCTAGCATTCCTTCTGATGTTAACTAGCTATTCTTTTAATTTATCAATCATACTACTATTCTTAATTTTATATAAATATTATCTAAACCTCACCCCGGGCTGGGCACGGTGGCTCGTGCCTGTAAGCTTCAGCCTATGAAGCGGCTGGGGCTAGGGATCACGGTTCGAGTCCCACTCAGGGCAACACGGCAAGACTGAGAGAGAGGGAGGGAGGGAGGGAGGGAGGGAGGGAGGGAGGGAGAGAGAGAGAGAGAGAGAGAGGAGCACTATCCCTTACATCTAATTCTAATTCTACTTTGTCAATTCATTGCTATATAAATGATAGAACATATGGTATTGAGTGTTTTGGGTTCTGTTTGTTTTTCCTTTTCTAGTTGATTTAGGTGCACTATTAAATTTGCTAGGGGCATTGTCCTTGCTTTGCAGCATGTATCTATGTCATGTTTATCTTCCCTCTTAAGACCACCTTTACTGCATGCCATAGATTTTGATAGATCTTGTACTCTTTTTTCATTAGTCTTAAGGTATTGTTTGAATTATGTTTTTCATGTACTCTTTCATAAAATATCTATTATGCAACTTATGGTTAGGCCTCCATGTATTTATAGTTTTATGGCATTATGGTCAGAAAAAGTATATGATATGATTTCAGTGTTTGTAGTTATATAGGCTAAATTTTGGAAATGTTTCAAGTGTACTTGAATAAAATGAATGTGTAGTGATTTGGAAGCAGAATGTTCCATTGATATCTGTTAAGTCTATTTGGTCTAGTTCCTTAGTTAAGGATATAATTTCTTTATTTTGACCTCATTGGATTGTCTCTAGTGGTAAGTTTCTAAGTATAGTATTACAATTTCCTGGTATCATAGAGTAGTTCTCAATATCTCTTTTTTTCCCCTCTTAGTAATTATCTTAATTTTTATACATAATCTGGTGCAATATTGCAATATTGCACCAGATTATGTATATATATATATATATATATATATATACACACACATATATATAGCACCAGATTTTATATATATATTGCACCAGATTATATATATATGCATGATATATATATGTATATATATAATGTTCAAATTGTAACAGTTATACTTTTCTAGAGAGAAAGGGTGTGGTTGAATAAAACCTGGGGAGTGGCCCAATGGTAAGTGGTTGGAGAATACTACTAATGCACTGGTAGTGGGTGTGGCCTGCTTATGCACATATGAGGAGCTGTGGAATGAACCTATATCCCTAACTAATATACATAAGCCAAATTTTGTAAAACTAATCTAATTAATATAAAAAAATTCTCCCAATATTAAATTTTACTTGGAAACTTAACTTACAGTTAGTGTCTCTACTATATATGCAATTGCCTTGCTTAGAAAGATTTGAGCTATTTCTTTTTAGTTTTCCACAAAACAGCACCAATCAGATTAAGGAAGTAATTGACATTCCTTTTAAAACATGCTCTGAGATATATACATATATATTTTTTAAACATATATATGTATGTTTTACATAAACTAAGAAAATATTGTAATAGCCTCAGATTTCTGTCTTTATCTGTTCTCTTTTGTATCATCCTTTTTTAAAATTTAATTCAGCAAGAGTTGTTATAACTGTTACCTTCAATTCTTCACGCCTATCCCACAGTTTTAAGAACTTAAGAGTTTTTCTCAAGGTTTTTTTGTTTCAGTATTGTATATGTACTTCTGACTTCATTTTTTTTTTTTTTTTAGTCTTTATGGTGTAATTTTATAATACAGTCTGTGAAGTTTGTAGTAGTTATAAACATTCAGATTGCTGCCTCTGATGCTCAAGTCTGTCAAGTGACCAGGAAAATGCTAGCAGGAGGAAATAGTTATATAGAAGCAGGAAGCAGGGCAGCAAGTCATGTCAAGGTCACCTCTCGTGGGTGCCAGGGTTCAAACTTCCTGCTATGTTGTGTGTTGGGGACCCATGCTAATTTACTTCTTTAGATCAGCATCTCAGAGTAATTATTACATGAGTCTTCTGGCAGTCTCAATCTTTACACTACTATTAAACACTGAATACAGTGCTGGACAAGGTTGATAGTTGAGACAATGCTCCAAGTCAAGCATTATCTTGTTTTTCTACTGTAGAGTTTAACTCTCAGATAAGTTAAGATCAGGTGATTAATCTGAAACTATTCAGTTGCTGTCTCAGTTCTGACTCTGATGAGGGGTTTATTGGTAAGTGATCAGAGTATGACAGACTTAGGTTAAAAATAACAAATAATAGCCTCTTCTATGAATGGGTGCAAATGATACAGAAGGGGTGCAAATGATTCAACCTGAAACTTTCTGCTACTCTAGGCTCTCCTATATTTGGAACCTCAGATTTGAGTCAGTTATTGACACTTGGCACCCCTAATCCTGTAGTTCTTCTTTAATGCATTCTCTGTCCTACTGGTCAATCCTTTGTACACCTGATTCAACATAGCATGGGTGTGCAGAGTCCTTCAAGTTGGGGGATGTGTGTCCTGGGCTAGTAGCACTAGAGGTCATTGATAAGGCAGCCACTCCAATCTCTGGTGAGTTGAACTGCCCAATAATGCTACATACACTGTTCATATTCCACTCTATGCTGTAGTTATCTGTTTATCTTCCAGGGAAGATTAAGATTCTTCTGATGCAATTTAATTTTTACTGTCTGGAAATGAACTTAGTGCCCTCACTATGCTCTCATCTTGCCAAGATACATTTTAAATTAAAATTTTAATGTTGGGATAATTGTTGATTACATTTGGTATTATAAGAAATCATAGCAAAAGGTAAATACATATACCTCATATTATATATATATATATATATGTATAGTAGATATATACCATATATATATAATGGATATTTCCGTAAATTAACTTACAAAAATGTTAAACCATAATATCAATAACATAATATAGTTGCATCATTACCAAGATCCCTCATTTGGATCTTTATTAAAAAAATCCCACTCTTCTAACCCATAGTTACCACTCCATTCCTGAATCCTTTCAGTCATTAAAGGACTACAATTGATACTATTTTTCAAATGCTTGAATTTTTTCCATAATGTTATTTCTTCCAGAAGATTTCCTTTTGAGGGTGGCAAATGCTTATAATTATAAATCTGATTTTATTGTGATACAGATTATTATGGGAAGGTTATCAAATTAAATTTGGTTGGGTTTCCATAGTTTTTGTTTTGAGAAATTTATCATTTTCTGAGTTCTTAAATACATGTGCATAAATTTATTTACAATGTTGCAAGACCTATATTATATCACCAATTTCACTCCTGATATTAGTGATTTGTGTCTTTTATCCTCCTGTCTTGTTAGAGGTTGACCAATGTCATTAATATAGTTTTTATGAAGAAGCTTTTAGCATGTTGAATTCCCATTTTTAATTTTATTAATTCTATTTTTTACTATTTACAATCCTCTTTATATGAGGGTGTTTTGTTTGTTTGCTTATTTTGCTTTCTTGAGATGATGATAACTTGGATATTTTTAAGAGTAATCATTGTTACTCTGAATAATTTCATTTGGAAACACATATATCTAGAATTTCCTATGAAAATGAGTAAGTGTTGTCACTTTAGTGACGTGATTAACTAGAAACTATAGGTCCTACATGCATAACCTTCTCATGCTTGTTACAGGGATTCTGTCCTATCATGAGTGATCAGTCTTGGATCTGTGTTGCTGATGAATGCACAAAGCATTTTCCTGTAAAGTTCTGTATTTTGTTACTCTAATACGTACAAAGTCCATTTATATTACTATTTTCTGGCACCAGGAAATATATGCTAGTTCTAATCAAAAGGCTTCAGAGATGGTAATTAACTTGTATGGTACATTCCTATGTCTCATCCTACTCTTATATATTTCAAATATATTATTTATTCTCAAACAATATTTGCAAGATTGTATCAAAATATACATTTTGTAGAAAAGAAAGTTGAGGCTTGTAAAGGTTTAGTGTCCTGTGTGGGGAAGCATATATATATATATATATATATATATATATATATATATATATATATATATATATATATATATATATATATATATATATATATATATATATATATATATATATATATATATATATATACACACATATATGTATATATATACATATATATGTATATATATATATGTGTGTATATATATATATCTTACCAGTGGAAAAGCAGCAAGTGATATGAAAAATAACTGAGAGATGGAGCTCTGCAGTGCAGCTGCTGCTTGCACTTAAAGATAGGGAAGCTGATCTCTTGAGGTATTCAGAGCTGTAACTTCTTGGAGTCCTTGTATATATTTGAGTATGAGTGAGATGCGATGATGCTGGGGTAATAAGAGCATTGTTTTGATGAAAGAAAAGTAAATAATACATTTGTTTTAGGAAAAGTTGAGATTTGTTGAATGGTTTCTGTGCAGCCTTAAGATGTACCAATAAAGTAACATTCAAGCTACACGATTCCAAAAGAGAGAATTGATACTTATGATAAACAGTGCATATCTTATGTGGGAACTATACATATATATTTACTATCTTCAGTCAAATATTATATGCACACAAGATGAAAGATAATGGGTATGGTTGGTGTGGATTATATGAATAAAATTTGGGAATTGAAATATAATGAATATAATTAACAAAGCTTAGTAGAAATATAAAAGAAGTTATATATATATATATGTGATTTTATTCACATTCCCATCAACTTTGTTTACATTCTTTTACAGGAAAATTCTTTATTTCCTTTCTGTCATCAAACTAAGATGTAGAGGAAACAAATTCATTCATTCAGATATTCATTTAAGGAAACATGTATTCCATAGATTTTACTAAAAAGTGCAATCTGTTGATCATGCTTTGCAATGTGCACAGAACTTTGGCAATTCAACAATAAAAAGACAGATAATCCAACTTAAAATTTAGCTAAGCATTTGTGTAAACATTTCTTTGAAGAAGATAAGCAGATTTTTATTACATGCATGAAAATATGCACTCATATTAATGAAAGTGCAAAAGCACTAATTCTAAGATATATGTGCATCCCCAATATTATTTACAATAACAAAGAGCTGCAAATAACCTAAGAGTCTACTGGTAAATGAATAAATGAGGCATAGGACATATAGACAGTGGAATACTATTCATATATATATATATATATATATATATATATATTTAAAAAGATTAAATTCTACTATTTGCAGCAACATGGATAATTTTTATAATAAAATTTAGTAGTTTTTCCCTAAAAAATCAAATGTAGAAACAATCCAAATGTTCAATTGACAAATGCCTAGACAAGGTTTTATATGTGTATATAAGATGTATACTTCACATATAACAGAATATTATTATGTCTTAAAAAGTAATGAAATTCTGACACATGGTAGAAGATGCGTGAAAACTGAAGACATAGTAAACTAAGTAAACCCATCACAAGAGTACAAATGTTTTGTAAATCCATTTGTATATTTACAATTACATATACTATTCAAATTCATAGAGGCAGAAAATAGAATGGGTGGACAGAGGTTTGAAGGAGGAGGAAATAGGAAATTATTTGTTCAATGTTTGGGAGTTTCAGTTTGGGAAGACAAACGTGATTGAGAAATGAAGGGTGGTGATGGCTGCCCAACAGTGTGAGTGGACTTGCTGCCACCAAGCTTTATAGCTATATAAGGCCAAATTGATCAATTATATATTGTGTCACAATAATTATTTTTGCCACAATAAAAAAAATAAATTAACAACTTGATGTGTATCACAACCCACCCTAACTCTACAAGCATGATTTTAACTCATAATTTAAGCTCAATAAACTGTCATGTATTTCCTGAAAATGATCTAAATATTTTAGTTTTTTTTTTTTTTTATTGAAAGCACCTTATAGTTCAGAAGCTTATTTCCTTATCTTAAAACAATAGGTATTATTGACTGACATCATATAATATATAGGTAGAAAATTTAGTTTACACTTTATTTAAAACTTACTAGCTTGGTGTCATATTATTTTACACATTACCTCATTAATTGTGCACCCAAATTCTGTCTAACATACTGTCATTTTTGTCATTGTACCCGTAATCAATTCAAAATATCAAATATCTTAGCAATTACCTGATACACAAACCATTTGTGTCTTATATGGTATGTCTAGGATTTGAGTTCAAATGGTATAGTTCCAGAAATATACCATTTATTTACTAGTTATGTAGTTAGCCAGCTGGAGATCTTCGACAGCATTCTTCCTCTTAAGTTTTAGTGGTTATTTTCTAAAAAAAAAAAAAAAAAAATTGTCTTCATCATGTCCCAGACCTATGACAAATATTTTGTCTCCATATCTTAGGCTTAAAACACAAATTCTATCAAGTTAAAAACTTTGTACTCCCAACTTCTACATCTCTGTTTTAGGACCAAGACTAGAAGATCTGTATTAAATAGCTTTAAAATAGCTTTAAGTACACGAGTGTCCAACGACAATACCTGAAGAACAAGGGATGCAATCATCTCCAGTTTGATGACCAGAAATCATTTCCCATGATCTTTCTCACATGTCTAACAATTACTGGAGTTCAGTGTCATCAAGTTACTCCTCAGAGAAACTACAAACTAAAAAGCATTAACTCTGAAATTCCCATTTTCTGATACTTCTTGAATGTCAATGTTGAAATGGGCTAGCCTCATATTAGGTTGTGGCAAAGAAGTAAAAATGTGCTCATGACCTAAGGAAAAACTGGTGAACATAGTATTCAACTGCATTATTCAGTGAGATATATAAAAGTATATGTATACCAGCACTTATCTAAATGTGATTTGAATATTAAATCCTAAGTTGCTGTTTTATATCTACCTCTAAAGATAACTCATAAATCTAAAAAAAGTTCTGAAATTTCTCTGACACTTTCCTCAATAGCAATGATGTTGCATGGGTAAGTGGTATTTTTAAAATAATAATCAAGCATTTATAAAGTAATAATTCAAGGAAACATCATGTTGTAGGTCTCTCTAGGTGTAGTTTTTAAGATAGGTCAAAGGTGGACACTTCAAATTAACTCAAGAAAAGGAATGATTTTTTTTTAATGATGAGGCTAATGAAAGTTAAGTGACAACATAAGACAATTTTGCTTCACAACAGAAAAGGAAAAGCACACATAGACAATAGACCAAAAATAAGTGTTTTGTTTTAAGTAGCTGGATACTTGAGGCAAAAGCAATTCTTTAACTTTACTCTCTGTGAAATTATCCATATCATTCAAGTAGAATTGGTTTTGTTACCATTACCATGATTCTTAAGATACAATGGTTTTTATTTTCATGAGAAAAGTGACTTTGCTTCTATTTATTTGTTGTCTAGTTGGTTGGTTGACTGTTAGGAGGGAGCAGGTGTGAAGGCTGCCTAGATAATTGTCCCAATCAATTACTTCTCTCCCTGTGTAGAGGTGTTCTAAATAAGGATGGTAGAGTGGCAAGTGACCAAGGTTTCCTGTTTTCTGGGTAATAACAAACTTCAAATCTGACAAATAACCAGGAGCATCTCACTGTTAACACCACCAAAATGGATGATGCTCCTCCAGTTGATTGGATGTTCTACATTTACAAATGAGACAGAATTTGAGCATGCCTTTGAATTATTAAAGTGTAGAAGATTTATTTTCATTCCCTCTGCAAACAGATTTACCAAGAAGAGAGATTCTGAAACATGTAATAAACAAACTTGAACACACCAAAGTCATTGTACTCTGGATCAAGAAAGGTTTTGCTTTTATTATATTTTCATAACGTATTTGAAAATTAAATCCATATGGTAGTTATGTTGCATGAGATAAATTTTAAAGCATGAAATTAAAAGAATATATAGAATTTAATTCCATATTTAGTCATTGTAAACATGTACATATATGTACAGCAGAAAAATTAAAGGTAAATATATTTATAAGTTTGTGAGTTTTTCTTTATATACTTCAAATTTTTGAAATATTTTATAATGAGAAAGATTACTTTTCATGTTAGTAATCAGCATATTTTTGTCGGACAAGCAGTGAATAATATCACTACCTTTTCTATACCTTCCCCTTAATTTAGCAAACTAAATCAATATTTTTATTATGAATGATGTGATTTTTAATTCCATTAACATTTTTGACAACATACTATATTTCAGAAATTATTCTAAAAGCAGCAGTGCATCAAAAAGTGAAACAAACAGATTTTAAAAAAATTCCTTGAAAGAAGTTCCTTCAAATTCTAATGTAGGTAGGAGACATTAGAATATTAGTTTCATGGCATATTAGAAAGGAACACATGCTATTGAGACCTGTGTGAGGGGCTTAAAAAGCTTTGGAAAAGGACTGAAACTTTAAAATTGCTAGTCAGTGGAAATGTATTGAGATTATACTTTAACTAAGATTTATATCTTTCATAAATAGAAGGGAAAGGGGGTGCCTACCCCCCTAGGTGTCATTGTCTCATGTTTAAGATTGCAAATTTTAATGAGGATATGTTAAAATGTGAGAATGGACTTGATTAGAATTTCCTTTCAGAAAGATACAAGGGGGAGGAAGAAGTAAAACAAGTTTTCTTCTTTGTAATGTGATAACTCAGGAGCTGTTCCTAGAAGGTGGGAAACCAGAAATAAGGATATAGAAAGAGGGTTGGAACAAAGAAAGGGATTCTGCCATTTATGGGATGAGCATTTTTGGTCAGGGACTTTGGAGGATGAAAATGTGAGCCATGTGAGCTTGGCCATGTGGTCAAGGCCTGGGACCTGCAGCCTTTGGCTGGCCCAGGCTAGGAGTGTGTCTGTTAAAGGAAGTTAAGGAGTTTGGAAATTTGAACTCCGTGTGGGAGTTTACTTTGCTGAGTTTGACTTGTATCTGGGAGAGGCCATGCGAAAGTCAGGCCTGAAAAGAAAGTGAACTTTGCTGTACTATAGAGCTTCTTTCTACTACCTGGAGGAGGACAAGGAGAAGACAGCATGAAAGAGTTGGAGCATGCCAAAGGAAGATGTGTTCGAGGATGTGGAGATGAACTCTGACTGATGTTGGTGAGATGATCAGGAGTGAGAGACAGGGTTTTTGGGCAATCTGGGGGATGGACTTTGGACAATGTTGAGAAAGGTATTGGACAATGTTAAAGTAATTTGGAGTTTTACTTGCAAGTTTCTTTTGGCAGTAATTAGGAAACCACTTTGTTTAGTAATAAATTAGTCTGCACTCTGAGAGTCTTGCTTTGGCTTGGGATTTTGGTGAGAAGGCTGGGGATGGTGGAAAGAATCCACAGAAGTCTAAAAGAGGGTAAATTGAGGCAAAGTAGTGTAAAGTTTAAACTGTGTTTCTAAGTTTTTCTTTTTTAGGTCTGAGAGAGAGAGAGAGAGCTGAGAGAAGCTTATAGCTGATTTTTGCATACCAGTAGTATAGTAGGTGAACAGTGAAGATGCTAATTAATTGCTTGGAGCCTGCTTCCTAGGGAAAAGCAGGCAAAGGTGTCCAAAGTTCAAGTCAAAAAGTCTTTTTTTTTTTCTTTTCACCCAGTTTCAGAAGAACAAATAAATCACATGAGTAGGAATTAATAAGATGCAATTGTGTGTACACCACGAAAACAAAAGAGTTTGGGATGGGAACTTTTAAGCCACAAACATGGAATGGTGTTCAGTGGCATACTGATATAGTTTCTATAGAGGGAGGCTTTGGTCACTAATTCATCAGTGATTGGTTATAATATTTGAATTTTCTGAAAATAAAATTGGTTGTTACATTTTGTCAACTTTAAACAACAGTTTAGATACCACTGGTGATTCCAGAAGCTTTAGCAAGAAATGACCTAGGTTAGTTAATATGCAAAAGATAGTAAATAAAACTTTGTTTGCATTACAAAGCTGGTTTGATCTTCTCAGGATTTTTCCAGGCTGCTCTCATTTGTATTTAATTTTAACAGTTGAATGGAGTGAATTTAGAAGACTTGTAGGTATCTGGGGAAAGAGGATAGCAAGCAGCTGGAATTATTATGCAAAGACTGAGGTGTGAGTACCTGTGATGTGAAAGCCAGAACAAAGAGACTGTGCTCCTGAAGCAGAGTTAGAGAGGGGGAAGTGAAAAGTCTGAGGTCAGATGTAATCAAGGACCAAACACAAGGACCACCTTTGAAAGGTATATAAGAATTTGTCTTTCACTTTAACCAGGGGAATGATGAAATCTAACTTATATTTTACTCTTATTCAGATTATATTGAGAATGCATTTTAATAGGACAAAGATAAAAACAGGAGGAATGATTAGAAATCAAATGTAATAGCTTAGGTAAGAGATGATGCCAGAATAAGCAAGATAATAGCAGTGAAGCTATGAGATGTGGCAATATTCTAGATAAATTCTGAAGAGTAAGTCTAAAGTTTTATAAATTGTGGTGAAAAGAGCTAAAGGATTACTCTAAAGATTTTGGTCTGTGTAGATCCCATAACTTGAGATGAAGACCTTGGAAGACATTTGTATAGAAAACAGTAGTGTTGGTTTGGACATGTTCAGGTTGAGATGACTCAGGTTTTCCATTGGAAACGCTGAGTCAGCAATGGCTACCTAAGTGTGAATTTCAGAAAGACCTTGAGGTCAAAAATACAATTTTGTACATTGTTGACCTCAAACTTAATAGATAAGTCTGAAATATGTGTAGAAGCATATTTGCTTTTAGGGTACAGGTGGGTACAGAAGAAGAAACAATTATAGGAACTGGGGCACACCCATCATTCATGAGAACAATGAGAAATAAAAATCACGGCATAGGGCTTGATGATGTGTAGACTAAGATAACTAAATATGCCCATTGAATTTAGCAACAAGGAGACCATCCATGATCTTAATTAGATGAGATTTAATAAATTGACACAGATTAAAATTTGAGTGGAAACTGTTTATGAGAAAGTAGATGTAAGGTAATTAGGTATAGAGAGTGGAGGCAAATTCATCAGGGTTTGTTTAAAGTACTATTTCCAATCAAGCCTGGACATTTTTTTTATTTGCTTGCTTGGGGATGATATAAATAACAACATACTTATTTCCCTTGAGATTATATTCAATACACAGGGGAAGTAGATGGTAAAGGAAAAGAATAAGAAAACATGGGCAAGGTTTTTTAGTGAATGTGGTAATGTTTAACTGAAGAAAGGTCAAATGTAAGGGCACAGGTACACAGTGGTTTTTAGAAATTGTTTTTGAGCAGGTGAGAGCTTTCAGTGAAGTAAGAAATTAAATTGTGTACATCTTCACAGTAAATCCACTGGGCATAGGTTCTACTCTGGATGCTCCCCAGATGCTGAAACATAAGAGATGTCACCCTGTGATTAAGAAAATTTCTCTTTAGAGAACATTCAGAAAGGGAAATTGAAACCTTTCTTTAGCAGTGTGGACTCCAGGGACAGACTGACATCCCCATTACTACTTAAGCAGCAGGAGCCTTTGGAAAAACATGGTAGTAGCCCTGTCTATGCCAGAAGTTATGGCTGGTGGTTGAACCCTCCCATGGGCACCAGTTAGGTCAAAATGGTCCAATCACTTATCTAGAATTGAATATGGTTCAGCCAGGCAGATATAAACTAAAGTGAGGACCCTGAAAGAGAATAAAAGGCAGTGAGGATGATGTTGGAAGCCTACCTACCCATTCTCCCCCATTAGCAGTTGATACTTATATTTGATAAAGAACTAGCTATTCTCCTGTTACTATAGACTGCAGATTTTACAGAAAGCTGGATAGTACTTTGATTTGCATATCTGCCTGAACAGGACTCCCCCCCTAAGTATCCTTGGTGGGAGGACTTGGGAAGAAAAATATAAAGCGGCTTGAGGAACCAAGAAAAGAATTCAGCCATTTCAGAAGGAAAGATGGAGGCCAGATGGTGAGGTTTTGAGGGACCTTAGGGTGGGCTTTGGCCTGGGCTGGTAACATAACATTTAGAAGCTAAATGTGACTGCTGAAAGCTAAAGATGTTGAAGACTTGAACTCTGTGTTAGAGTTCATCTTACTGAGTTTAATTCAGGTATATCTGGAAAGGCCTTGTGAGGACTGGATAAATGAACTTTGCTGATTCCTATATTTTGAAATTTCTTTCAACTGCCTGAAATGAGGAGGACACTACATCAAGGTGAAGACAGCATTATGCTCTCAACTGCCTGCTGGGAAGAGCTGGAGCATGCCAAAGAAAGTTTACTCTTCAAGCATGTGATAATGAACTCTGAAGGATTGGACAAGTGGTAAGGTTACCAGGACTAAAGAACTGAGGGTTTTGGACAATGTTGAGGAAGGTTTTGGACAATGTTAGCATAATCAGAGTTTTTCTTATATGTTTCTTTTTGTAGTAAATAGGAATTCACTTTGTTTAGTAGTAAATCAGTCTGTACTCTAAGAGTTTTTGTCCTGGCTTGGAATTTTAGTGAAATGGTTAAGGGTGGTGGAAAGATCCTACAATTTTGAATGTCTTTAGACTGCAGGATATGCAAAGGGTAAATTGAGGCACTAGTAAGCTGTAATCTGCAGTTTCTGAGTTTTAATTTTTCCCTGCAGTCTCTGGGGCAGGGAGTTGAGAAGTAGTGGCTAGAATCTGTATAACAGAGGTAACTGGACTGTGAAGGCATTCACTAGCAGGAGGTTTAGGATTTGAGTCTGTCTGGGAGAAGCAGGCAGATGATTTGAGTTTTAAGTTAGAAAATAACTCTTTCACTCAAAAACAAGGAACCAGTCTCTCAGACTGCTCTCAAACTCCTTGACTACAAGAAGGTGCCTCCATCAATCTAAGCTCCATGAGAGATGCTGAAAAGCTTTCTAGTCACTACTGGTAGCTACACCTGCCTCTGGTCCTGCTGCTGCCACCCCTAAAGCAGCACCAAAGGCCCTAGGTCTGGTGTCTCAAAGAGTTATTTGTATGGGCCAACTACTTGCAAAGAGCTCTATATGATCATCCAGCACTGTCTCTCAGTGTTTCTGCCTCTCTTCTTGTCTGTCTAACATCTGGGGCTATTCATCCCAACCTTAACCTTCAGACTGTGACTGTGGGCCACTGTGATATCCTCTTAATGTACTTGTTTGTGAGTTCCTCCAACTGTGTTGAACTGAATCTTGACTCATTGCTTGCTTACTATGTACTGAAGGCCCTTGCTGGTGGAACAGGGCCTTCTTTAACAAGTGACCTTTTGTCTGGGAGCTTTGGAGCACTGTGGACACTATCTGGAGTGAGATATCCAGTTATTTGGGGCTCTAGAGACTTTATTTCCCCTGATAAATAAATCCCATTGTTGTTGTTCCCCAAGTAGAGTAGTCTTCAATTGTGTATGCAGGTATAGATAAAAAACCACAGACAGTAACCTGTCCTCTATTAGGCAGTGTTTTTGGATGACTATACTCCTTAACCCCCATCCAACAGCACTGATTCATAATCAAAAGGAGTTGTGATTGAATGTGATTGGTTGGGGAACTGGAGATAAAATATTAGTAACAGAGTGGCATGAAAGTAATATTAAATGGAAACAAAGTAGGCTTTAGGGGTATAGTGCTAAATTAAACCTTCAGCAATGCTAAGAGATACCCAAGTGGAATTTTAAAGAAGAAAAAAAATGAGTTTGGACTCTAGGAAAGGTTTTTGATTGAAATTATAAATTTGAAAGTCATCAGAGTGGAAATAATTCAGTTTGTAACCCACTACAAAGGGGGAAAAAAACACACTTCAAAGAATAAACTAGGCAAACAAGCTGATATTAAGGTCACCCTTAACTGTTCTTATCACTAAGCCTGAAGGCCATCATCCTTTTGTTCTGACTTTTCTTTTGTTCTTTAGCCAGTGAATACTCCTTTAATGTTTCCATATAGAATTTTCATGTATTTTGAAATGAAAGGTGTATAAATGCCGTATAATTATCCTTGGCACATTTATTTTATTCAAATAGTGTGTAACTATAAAGCATTTATATCTAAAGTGATTTTGTTGCCCATATTCTCTAGGTACTAATTTTCCTTGAAAGCTTGTGTAGGGGGAAAAAAAGGTCAGCATTTTTTGGGATAAACTAAGCGAAATTGTACACAGTATAAGAAGTCACTTATTATTTTTATGTTTTCTCCTATAGATGGCCTTTCCCTACAAATCCAGCAAACCCTTTTCAAAATTAGTCATGCATTCAAAGTTTAGTGAAAATTATCTCTTTTTCTTTTTTCACTCTAATGTTTGCCTTTCAGGAGTCTTTCTTTTTAAATCTACATTCCAAATAATCTAGCATACATACAATAAACATAGTTTATTATATACCATTCTTTATACTAGAGTTTTATATAACTAAACTTAAGTGTCTCTATCATACTATCTAATTGTTATCATTCTCTCAGCATAGGTGGGAAAATCAATGCCCGAGCTTAGGTCATTTTCAGAAGTGTGAATAAAAGAAATTGGATCCAGTATCAGGTACTTTTTTTTTTTTTAAATAATGTGCACCGTTCCCTAGACAAAACAAACAAAGACAAAAAGCAAACACAGATGTCATCCATTATGGATAAATAATACTCCAGGGAAGTTTGGAATTCATCACCACACAAGCAAGGGTCATTGAGAACTTGCTCCAAAGAAGTACTTATCTTTTGTATGGGAGAGATCCCAAGGATTCTCTTCTTGTCCATTTAGATGTTATTACTGTGTACAGTTCCCCAATGCTTTGGGAAGAATATCATGTCTTTACAATGAAAGATGAGATGTTTATTGTGACAGAACAGCCATCTAATTTCTTTGACAGGGTATCCCCTTTATTCAGCATAAATTGAGTGCCAACTTAATGATATCATTCCCTATAATGTAGAGTATAAAACAACAAAGGAGTCATTTGGGGCTTGGACTGGGGAGAACAACAAGAAATGGCTTTTCACTTCCTGTGAGTGCTGTGATGAGGGTTTCTGAATTTATCCCTGGAGTTTCCAATAGGAAGAGATGGAGTCATCCAAAAAACAGCTGAAACTAACCTCTCAGGATTATTCTTAAAATAAAATGAGGTAATTTGAGCCACAGGATCTAGCAAAGTCACCTGTATCTAATATATTTTCATTTTTTTATTTTTCATTCCTGCTGTTTTTAAGTTTGATTACTATAGAATTCTACTAGAAAATTTATCCATCCCCCTTAACTTTCTCTCCCTTTCTCTCTTTTTCTGATTTCACAATTTATTCTTAATTTCTGCTTTTCCAACGTCAATGTTCTATATGTGTCCTATATGTGTTGATGCTAATAATCACTCCCTAGTAATCAAGATGTTGTATATACACCAACATTGTAATGACCCTGAAGAAAGAATGGAGGCAATTGAATTAAAAGTATCTACGTGTCTGATAAGCAGACATGCCAAAGGCAAGAACAGATAAAAACTTGATGGTACACATAGGCTATCACTTAAGTAAAAATTAACAAGTGATTCTGACAACATGCTTCTGAAAATTAGTAAAAATATAAACACTGAATTTAAGGCAATATGGGATACTTAGGGACATCACATCCATCCTGCTACAGCCTACCCTAGATTTTGGTGAAAACTACCTGGAACTCCAAACAGTGGTATCCCCATCCTGTAGACTGAGGGTTGTCAGGAACTTTTGGAGATGGGCTTTGCCCATTCTGGGGAACCAGACTCCCAAATGTTATTAAGAGGTTCACTATCTTACTCATTTTATTGTGAGTTTGATTGTGTACCTATATGTTGCAATATGGATGACCCTAATAAATTCATACTCTACTTATATGCATTATGCTTAAGTCATAAGTGAAAACTTCCTACTTGTACAAGTTAGTACTTTATAGATCTTCAGCCTGATAAAATGCTAATACCTAACCTTGGCCTGAAGGGAATAAAATAAATTTACCTGCATTCTGAGGTGAAAATACTGAACTGTTTGTGTTAAATATATATATATATATATATATATATGTGAGAATAGCAACATCTGCAAATTGCAACAGAGTAAACTTAAAATAAACTAATAATAAATAATAATAATAAATAAAAATAATAAATAGTAAATGATAAATTTAAAATAAACTAAGATGAAATGGGATTAGAAAGAAAGAAACCGATAGAAGTTTAGCCTTTACAACAATGAGACTTGACTTGAAGAATTTCAGAATTTATAAAACTCTAAATGTAGTTCAGGGGAATAAGCATGGGAAGACACTCAATATACAGCAGGTAGCATGATTTCAGAGTTATATGGCATTTGGCATCAGAGAATTTAAATAGTCAAACAACAGAGCTGAGGTTGTGTCAAGATCAAGAAAAGAAGAGGGAGGGGCCAAAACAGAGTTGTGAATATTGGAATTTCAAGATCAGACCAGGACTTAAGGAATAATTTTGGCTTCAGTGTGGAATTTCTTAAATACATGTACAATTTCATTTTCAGTTCCTTCTTATCCCTTCAGATACTTCTTTCTCCACATAAAAGTATGAGAAATGAGTCTCACTGCTCCACCCCTGATTTAAGCTGGGATAGCTGGAACCTGGGACAGAGTGGCATCACAGTGTAGACTTTAAATGACAAGCCCCATTGAGATGGAATCTTTGTTGTGATCTCCCACTTCTGTGGGGGTCTCTATTTCTGGTCATTCTTGGATGGTGCTTCAACTGGTTTTCACCTGCAACTCTTCTTTCCAGCTTCAGAGCTTGGCAGTTATATGACCCCATTCTCTTGAGAAACCATGATGACAACCATCTTGACCTCATGGTGGATTCAATTTGGTGGGCATTTTGAGCTATGGTTCACTATTCAACTACCAGCCATTGGGCAAGCACAGCATCTTGCTAGTATTTCCTGCCAGAAAGTTGCTGTGAATTCGTTCTAACTTCTCAGTCTTTAATCCTTGGCTGATCCCCTTTGGACCTTGGCTGTTTGACTGAACTTTTGACAAGGAGGGAATAGTTAACTTGTACTATGATTGAGAGTCTGTATTTTAATGCCCTTCTCTACCCTGTTCCTCTTATTTCCTCTGTCCCCTTTGAACCTCTTGTTGATTAAAAATCATTGGACACACTAGAGGTTGATTACTTTGCTTTTATACATGTAGGTGAGTAACATACCAATCCTTACAACAAAACATGGGTTTTTCTTTTTAACACTTTGAGGATCCTGGGCACCCCTTCACTTTGTCCTGTATCAAATGAACACAAAAAACCTGTTCCTTTTGCCTCTTCATTACCTCTTAGACCAGTATTCATGTTTTCATTCACTGTTATATGCTTCTGATCAGAGACATCATCACATCACCCCTGAATTGAGTCATGAATTTCTTAAGTGCCCTCCCAACAAGCCCTTTCCATAAACAACTGAACACCTTTTTAAACTACACATCTGGTTATGTTATGCTTTTGTTAAAAGCCACCTATTGCCTTCACAGGACTCTTAAAACTATACAACACTACAAAACAATACATTAAAAGTAAACCTAAAAGGCTCTTGGACACATTCCACCTCCCCTGGTCTATGCTGTGACTAATCTTCTAAATTTTCAAACTCCATTCCTCAATGAGATTAGTTGCTTTATAATACTGATTGTGCCTTAGATTTCCCCAGTGTTATCTCTGAAGCCTGGAACACTCTTCCTAACATCACTTAGCAATATCAGCCTTCCCTTCTTTCCACTTCATAGCTCTATCACTACCACTCATCATCTGCACCTTTACCAACCCAGTGTGTGTCTTCCTAACTGAATGGAAAGGATGCATAATTTGCATCTTTTCTATTCACTGGTGAAGGCTGAGGCTCTAAAATACCTGACATATTGCAGACATATTACTTTTGCCAAATAAAATTGCAAAATAAATGAGTGAAATGGACTCTCTTTGTGCTAATTATTATTACTGCAAAGACACATGGAATAAGAAACTTTACCCTTAGGGAAGGCACAGTGCATAAGGTGATAAAGAATAATAAACAGAGTATATTACTCTAGGATCCATGTTACTACATGGGGTAACAAGGGACTATTACAATACAGACTGAATCAAGACAAGTCTCCATGATGGAGGTGACATCTGAAGTAGTTCTTAGAGGAAAAGTTGAAGAGACTTTATTCAGGCTGTTGGAACATCAAAAAAAGAGGAAAAGGACAGAACAACTCCAATACAAAATAGGGTATCCTTAGGTCTGTATATCTGCTAATCACAGATTTGAGTATTTCATAGGGGCTCTCTCTGTATAGAGAACAGTTATAGATTTGATTTCACTGAGGCAGAATTGTGAATTATTTGTACTGGAAGGCCAATGGAAAGGGCTGTTACTTTTCAAGTAAGTGATCCCAGCTGCCCAGCCAACATCATTGTCATCTTAAAGTCTCATGCTTTTCAAATGTATTGTCATACATACAGTAATAGTTCTGCTAACCACTTTTATAGGTTATATGTGCAGTGCAGTTGTCCTTCAGAATATATGAACATCTTTAGACATAAAAGTCATAAATTTGAAGAAGTTTAATATTTTAGTATGAACACTAGATCATTTAAAGTGGATATCTTGAATATATGCTTATATATGTAAAACCTTATATACACAGGGCATATAGTAATAGCATAAGAGAAGCTATTGATCAGTATTACACTAAATATTTTTTCATATTATCTAATTTTATCCTCACAATGTCATCAAAAGATAGATATTAATATGCCATTATACAGATGAGGAACACAAAAGCTTGATAAGTTATATAACTGGTCTTTTATCATAGAATGAGGACTAGGGACTGAACTTAGGTTTTCTGGCCTCATAGCTCATTTCCCAGACTGCTATGATCTACTGCCAGAAAAAAACATAATTTTTATCTAAGTTCATCCTAGTAATAAGGAAGAATATTATGATCTTTTAATATGATAAATAAGTCTGTATTGTCATGGTATTGTTCTGGCAGACAGAAAAAACTCCTTAATCTTCAAAGGCAGACTCCTGCACATGTGTGGAGTTTGTTGGTTTTGCTTTCGGCAGGAAGTACAGGCTGCATGACTAAGCTTTTCCACTTGCTTTGGGATTAATTTCAGATATCAGAGGTATGCTGGTTTACAGTGATGACTGGGTCTAAAGCTCCTGGAGCCACCCCTCATCCCTCATGCCATGATAATTCTTCTCTGTTGCCTTTTCATGTGTAAAATAGATTAAGCTTCTTTGGTATTGTCTTAGAAAATATATTACAGAGGAGTTAAAGTGGAATTGCATTCTTTTACAGAGTAAAGGGAAAGGGAGCAAGATGAGTATGGGTGCAGATTTGCATATCCTTCACTATTTAAGGTATTTGGTTTATTTTATTTAAGAATCATTAAGACTGCCTCACTCTAGGTGCTTTATAGAAGTTAGCACATCCTTAAAAATCACAAGAACAGGTGGTACAAATATGAATACAGGGATATTTATGTTAGAATTCACCCCACAACTTTGCCACTACCTTCTTTAGACCTCCTGTTCCTTTACTCCATGCTAATTTCTATGTTCTGCCTCTTATATGTAGCTCCTGAGACATCCCTCTGGACATGTGACTAGACTGTTCCCTATACTTGGGGACACTGGAAGTTTTAGGTAAGAGTTTCCCCATAGAGGGCTACTGAGTTAGCCAGATCCCCACCCCAACACTCTGTTCCTATGGCAGGCATGGACAGACAAAACACTGTCAATGAACATCAACAGCATTTGTTGTAAGGGATGTGGAAATAAATGAAGACCATGTAAGTCAGAACAAGCTGAACTAGTTTCATTAGTTCATTACTCAGAACTAACTATAGCCAAGGAGTCAGTAACCATTACTTATACTTCACAGATATGTGAAGGCAGCAGGGAATGAGAAAGGTAATGAGAACTTCAGATCTGCTCTGTTTGGAGGCTATTAACAGGGGGCAACTGGAACTTGGCTAACCAGAAGCAGGGTATCCTGTGTGATATGAAGTGGAAATTCATTGTCTAAGTCTGTGGGGAAAAAAGTCTTGATTTTTAAAATGGCATTAATATTTATGAACATATCTATTCAGCTACTGAAGGCAAAAACCTCAAGCCCCCTTGACTCTGATTTCTCACTGTCTTCACTTTTAAATTTACCATAAACACTCAACAAATCTAACCCACCAAAATCTCTGGAATCCTTGATGTCTTTCTAGTAATCCACAACTCAGATTTACCACTGCATCTTAGGAGAATCAACATTGAAAATTTGTGGTTGATATTATGACTGTTCTGTTACTCTTTGAAAGTAATCATGTAACATTCCCATTCAAGTGCTTACATGATTCTTCAGTGGATTTTTATAATAGCTAATACCACAGAATGTTGTTGCAATCCTGAAGGAACCATCTATGTTTCCCATCTAGCTGCCTTCTCAACCCTGCCCCAATCCTGGTCTTATAATATCACCCTCCCCCAACTCTTAACCAAGGTTCAATTTTCTGTCTGGAACAGCATTCTGAAACCATGTTGCACCATGAATTGCTTATAGCCCTGGCTGAGGCCTACGCACCCTTTAGTTGTCTGCTCAGATGTCATATTGCTTGGCAACTTTTCGTGAACAGTTCCCTCCTCAACTTCAAGCTGAATAACTTCTTGTGACTTTCTTTGATAGCTTACACCATCCCAAATGTATCATATGTCCTTGTTTTTACTCAAATCTAGGCTTTGAGAAAGCAACATATATCATTCTTAGTACATAGTTCAATACATTCATATAATACTTAAGAGTTACATGATGGACACATGAACTAATCATTCATTTAAAATTCTTAGTTATGTGTCAATTATAGGATCACATCTAATTCTTACAACTAGCCAAGTGAAATATTGTTGTTTTCCAAATAGGAGGAAGCTGAACCAGGGATCCTCTTGCAATCAATGAGGTAAAAACTAGCTGCATAAATGACATATGCTGTCTTTTATTTTATCAATATGATTGCATTTTATAGCCTAAACACAAATTGTTTGAATTTGCCCTAGTAAATTAGGTCCTATGTGCTACAGTTTGATATTCTCGTTATAGAGATATTTTTGAATCCTGATTGTATGTCCAGTAGCTTTATGTAAAACACATACTTAGTAACTATTCAATGTCTTCATCTACAGAAAGTATTGATTAAAAAAATAGATTTGGCGATATGATGAGGAAAGGGATGTCTTTAGAGAGCTAGTTATAAGGCATATTAAAATCAATCAAATTTGGTTCTATCATTCATTTTCAAAATAAAAATCCAACTAATAATTTCTTCCTGTTCATGTTGATGAATTATTTTACAGCAGAAATCAAAATAATATAGTAACATAATTCTACCTGCTTGAAATTCAATACCTTTGACAACAAAACCCAATTGGTTTCAATTTTCATATTTTTGTCAGCACATGATGATGCCTCATAAGTATCATTTCTTTTTAACCTAGAAGCATACTCTTTGGTCAACCAATACTTTTAATTTTCTTTTCTTCTTTATATAAATAAAAGCAATCACTTTAGTAAGACTTAAAATTTCACAAATTCATTCAAACAAATAATTTAGAATGTGCTATTTTGTTTCCTTTACTTGAATTTAAATTGTCTTTCACTTACTTTACCATTATTTCCCCCCCTACTGAGTGGTATTTGACTACCACAGTTCAACAGGTGACATAAGCTCCATATATTCAACACTTGCCTTGTTGTTTGCCAAACACTTTTACTACAAGCAACATTTTCTTTATTAATAAAGAGAGCTATGAGCTCTTGCCATGATGTAACTAGGAAATTGGTTCATCACAATCGAGATAATTAGGGCTGGTGAATAAGTCTCCAGTGTCTTTGTTACCATACCACACCTTGCGCTACTTTCTCTAAGACCATCTCTATATGGTTGAACACCTAGTTGCCCATAAATGTTACCTGCTTACTAATGATTGATTTCCTTCTCTTTTCTGTTTTGTATCTTTACCTGTGGATCACTTCTCAAATGATTTGTGGTTCAAAGATGACTTCTAGAGGCACCCAATCTAATTCATTTCATTTACAAGCAATGAAGATTCCAAATTCCAAGGTTCCTCTCCATAAATTCTAGTCTTTTTCCAGCAGAAAGCCTTCCTACTGGGAAGATGGGAGATAGACACAGAAAGAGAAAGACAGGGATAAAAAGTTCTGTGCAACCCTCTTTTTCCCCTGCAAATGTATTATTAACCTACCCTGTATGAAGAGATCCTACTAGGCTACTAGTTTTAAAATATATTTGAAAACACTGATTGCTGATATACACCAAGTTCTAATAAAGCTGTGGTACTTACATTCCTTTCCAAACAGAAACTGCTCAGACAACCTATAACATCCCAGTAAAATACAAAATTGTTGTAAAAAAATGTTTATGGGTTTCTGAAGAAATTCATCTGGCAACGTACCTGATTCTTGCTTAACCCAGGTTGCTGGTAACGAAGATAAATGATGACATGGCAGATGCAATACAAGCAAGCTGATGTGTCAGAGAAAAATAGCCATCAGTTCTGACTGTTTGCCAACAGTTTATTTTTCTCTAGCTCATCAGACTAAATATGGGAGCAATGGTGGATATGTGATTTATATAGCCCAGTAGTGCATCTTGGACACAGCCTTCTTTTGAAGAGAAATGATGAACAACACTGAGACAGATCCCTTCTACCCAACCATCAGAGTCAGCTGATGATTTAGAGGGTAAAGTGGAGTGTCTGGTTTTTGCTTGTCAGACAAATAAAAAAGAGGAAAACTTTTATTGGAAACATTATGCACTGTACTGTAGTGGTAATGAAGTCTGGTCAGGTCTGTGAGAGAAGGAAAGGAATTGTCACTGATTCAGTGATATGTACGGAGGAATGGGATCATGTTTTCTGATTCTGGTGGGCTCTGTGAGAAACGTCTTTTGACTGTCTTCATGGCCAGAGAGTCCTGTGCTAGAATAATGGTTTTGCAACATTCTAGACACATTGAACTGGGCAAGCTATCTCCCCTCATTGAGTCTCAGTTTTTCTAATTGTAAAGAGGAATATGAGTAAGAGGAATATAACTACCAGACAAAGTAACCCTGTAAAATAACTTCAAACCTATATAAAATTTATAGGCATACAGTAGCACATGAGGTATCATGTGGTAAGAATGCAGAAATTTCTAGTTGAATTACTTTTCCATTACACTCTGATCAACCCATAAAGACTCTCTCATATGCCAGGACTGTGTGGACAATGAATAGGCAAGTAGCACATAATGCAAGCATCCAAAGAGTTCACAGTCAAGTTTGGGAAGACAAACCAATATATTGCAGAAGTACGTATACCTTTTCTTCCAACTGCTTGTATTTTTTTTCTTTTTTCTTTCACATTTTTAAGGAGAAATTATTATTCAGCTGTGTACAATTAACTGATTTTTTTTTTTTTGCTTTGCCCCTGGAACACATAATGAAATATGTCTGCCCTATAAGATAATTGGAATTATAAGCAAAAACCTGTGGTGATAACCTTTGCTATCTTTCATCAGATAAATATATGAATTATTTTTGAGGAACAACTTAAAGTTCCATAAGGTATCATTTGTAAAATATATTCTCATCTGATCTTATGGCCTGATGCCTTCATTTGTTTCTTTATAAATCAAGCATGATTTTCTATCAGATACCCATCAGTGCAATAAGCAGGAGAAAAGAGGCATGATGAGGGAAAGAAAAAAAAAAATAAGGGAAGTGGTTCAACAATAATGATGATTCCTAAGGAGAAACCAGAGGGCATGACCCATTTAAGATGTATTCACTCCTTCATATCACAATGATGGGTATGCAATTTATACAAGCTGGTAACCATTCCTGGGGAGTGAGGCCCCATGATAGGGGTGAAGTTCCACATTTGTAGGGCAGAAACATCATGAGCCAATGGTGTGTGTCAAATTTTGAAAATAATTCTAACCTTTGAGAGAATATACTGAAAAAAATGACCCTAGTCCCCGAAGTAGAATTGGAAAAGTTGGTACTCTAATTCTTGAATGCAACTGCTATAAATTAGAGTAAATTGAAGAGTTTGATAAAAACAACATCTGGATCCTGTTTCCAAACTAATTAGATGATAACCTTGGGTGTAATATAATTTTCTTAGAAAAAGATTCAAACATTTGGCAGAGTTGAAAGAATTTTATATTGACTATATATTTCCCATCTAGAGTCTGCATCTAAAAGTTTGCTATAAAGGCTGGACACAGTGTTGCACATCTTTAATCCCAGCTTCAGGAGGCCTACCTAGGCTAGGAGTTGCTTGAGTCTGTGAATTTGAGACTGCCCCAGGCAACATAGCAAGACCTAGTCTCAAAAAATTAGCTGGGCATGGTGGTGCATGCCTGTAATCCCAGCTACATGGGAGACTGAGGCTGGGGACTGCTTGAGTCCCCAGGATCGGGACTACCCTGGGCAGCACAGCAGACTTAGTCTCAAAAAACAAAATAACAACAACAACAAAAAAAAAAACATACACACACACAAATTTTGCTATCAGTAAAATCAAATATTTATATAATCATCCTATCTAGTCATCTACTCTTTTAGTGTATTTAAAAGTAAATTGCAGATACAAAAATACATTTCATCTAAATATGTCAACTTGCATATCATTAGCCTTTTTTCTGAAAAAACGCTAAAACCTTTTTTCTTCTGAAGAATTTACATACATAAAATATACAACTTGATTGTCCATTTGGTGAGTTGTAACATCACTGTAGTCAGCTTCTACCAAAATATAGACTGGTACCATAATTCTGAAACTCTTTTCACATCCTACACCCAAGTCAATTACTCTCCTTACTCCTTAGACTTTTGACTTTTTTTTCACTGTAGATTTTGAAGATTTCATACAATTGAAATCATATACTATGTATCTTTTGTGTAAGGCATTATTTACTATGCATAATATTTGCATTTTAACTATGTTAAAGTCACTAATAGTATATTTTCTATATATTACTGAAAATATTTTCTAGACAAATATACTGCAATTTTCTATTCTCTTTTTGATGGGAATTTTGACAGCTTCCAGGTTTTCATTTCTATAATTGAGCAACCCTGTATATTTTTATACAAATTCTTCTGCAACATATCTTTTCACTTTTCTAGAAGTAGAATTGATAGACTGTAAGGCAAGTTTAATTCACTTTTATCAACAACTATTTTAACGTTTTTTTCTGGGTGGTTCTTCTATCTTATACATATCAGTACTTTATTAGAGAATTGTCTCACAAATTCATCAGCTTTTTATGTCATTAAGATTTTAAATTATATTCATTCTGACATACATATAGTGAAAGCTCTATGATGGCAAATGATATTACAATACCTTTTTTTCCCACTGTTCCCATTTGCAGTTTCAGTTCTCCATGGTGAACCATGCATGATCAGAAAATATTTCCTGCAATAAATTATTTTGCGAGAAAGAGAACACATTCATTGTTTCATGAAATTTTTATTATGGAATAATCATCTAATTATTCTATCTATTATTGTTATTAATCTCTTACTGTCCCTAGTTGATAAATTAAGGTTTATAAAAATTATACATTTTTAGGGGAAATTATAGACTATACAAGGCTTTTATTCATGGTTTCTGACATCTACTAGAGGGTCTTAGAACTTAACCCTTTTAGATAAAAGGAGACCACTATGTCATTTTTCAAATATTTACTAACCACTTATATATCATATTTTTTGAAGTGATATCTAACTGCTTGCCTACATTTTTATTGGGTTGTTACCTTTCTGTTATTAAAGTGTAAGCTGTTTTACTTGTAATTTTTTTTAAATATCCTGGGAACAGTACTTTGTCAGATGTGTTTTATGAAAATTTTTCTTTTACACTGTAGCTGGATAATTCATTCTTCATGGTATCTTTCATTGGGAAGAGTTATATATTTTTATTAATGCTACTTTTTTCTTTTATGGTCATTCATTTTTTTATGTTGATCTAAGAAAAATATTTTTTCAAACCTTTGCAAGTTATCTGAACTTGCAGTCAAGATTGAGATAAAGTGAATTGTTGGATTCGTAAATTTTTCTGGCAAGTCACAGTGTTAGGCAAAACACAATACATTGAATTCTGGAGAATTAATACATTGAAAAGAAAGTTGCCCTTGAGAAATTCGGGAACCCAGCATGTACCCCATATCATTGAGTCAATTCCAGATCCCATCAAAGTCTTTAAAAAGCTTCATAAGATAAAGATTTGTTTAGACAGTGAGTTTCATTCATTATAGTTGAAAAAGGGAATCAAGAATTAAAAGCCCTAAACCTGAATCTTCGATATCCTATCACTAGTAAGTGTAGCTTCAATCTACTGATTTATATACTTTCACTATATTATTTGTATGAAAGACTGTGAAGAAAAGTAAAAACTAAATCAAATGTAATTGGTGAGTGTTGGGTTAGCTTGAGCTTAATTTAGATCAGGATCATAAAACCAACATGCTTAGTAAGGAAAGTACATGTAGTTCATGCCAATCCTGGTTTCCATTTCTGAAGTGCTTAATGCACACAGACAGGTTGGCAAACTCTGGCGAACAGATCAAAACTGTCATGCTGTCTGCTTTGTTAAATAAAATTTTGGTGGAACATAGGCACCTCTATCTATATATGGCCATTTATATAGCAATGGTCATTGAGTAATTCTGACAGCTGATATGGCCCAAAGTAGAAAATATTTACTATTTGTCTCTTTACAGAAAAGTTCATGGCACCTGGCATTCATGATTATTAAGGTGTATATATCTATAGGAAAGGTGTTTTATATGCATTTCAAAATGGAGAAACTGAAGTTTATAAGTTTAGATGAAGCATACAAAGCAGAAGAAGGAAGAACTAGTATTTAAATTCCTGTATGTATGAACAGTCCATATCATGAAGTTATTTTGTTTTTCCATATGCTCTCCTCATTATAGAAAAGAAATTAAATAATACAAATCCAATAATTATGATTCTTGAAAAGATTGTCAAGCCTTAGAAATTGAAAAGTATAATTGATTGATAGAATAAATAATCACTATTGAAAGATTATAAGAATCTATGATTATATAACTGATCATATAAATAAATGAAATTTATGTAACTATGAACAGAGTCTGAACTACAGTTTGTACCCATACGTTTAATATCAAGTCCTCCTCTGAGATACTCAATATATAAGACACTTTATTCAAAAGCAAGTGAATTATCATTGAAGTTATGTTCCGAGTAAGGAATATCTATGACAGAAAATATTTTAACTATCCCTGGACAAATAGGTAGAATTTCAACTTGTAACACTGCAGTTAAGACAACAATGCATGTGTAACAAGCTGGCTATAGTTCTTTTCTATGGGAAAGTGACTAAAAATAAGGCAACAAAGAAGGTCAGGGTAAGATCATAGATTTTGAGTTACTGGTTTAAAAGCTGCAAATAAATGAAATATACATGTAAGATGACCAACCATCTTAAATTGCCTGAAAATGAAACAATTCCAATTCCTGGGATGCAGGATTTTTAATGCTTTCTCCAGAACAGACTTGAGCAAACAGGTGTGGAATGACATACGATTTACTCGTATATATATATATATATATATATATATATATATATATATATATATATATACACATATATATGTATATATATGTATGTATGTATATGTATATTGTGTATATATGTATATATGTATTGTAAGTATATATATGTGTGTATCATATATATATATATATATATATATATACACTCAGTTACAGACATTCCTATACAAAACTGGAATCATAATTAATCCTAAGCTAATATTTAATAAAAATCATTGAGAAATTCATAGGGAAATAAGGGATGAATTGAATCAACAGGGACTCACTTGCAAATCATATGAAAATTTGCTGAATTCATTATCAATTATATTTCATTTTAGCAGATTCAAGCATTACTGATATCATGTATGATAACTATAGAAACTGGTTACAGGTCAGAGAAGCTAATTAATAAAACTTCTTTTCCTAAGAAATAAAAGCAACAAATAATCAGGCAATCTCCTTTGTGAGTTGGTTTTAAGAACTAGTCTTAATTAAAAATTATCTCAACTTTTCTGTTGTTGGTCTATGTTAATAGTTTAAATTGTGACTAAGATATTGGGCATTACAAATTTTGATTACTTAAGGGCACTTGATACAAAATAGCATTTGATTTATTCATTCATTTCTTTTTTTTTTTTTTTGCTCATTTATTCAATCACTCAAAAGAGAGAGGCTAAAGTATGTAGAAAATGGGGTAAATCAAAATGAAGAAAACAAATGTTCCACTGTACAATAGTTCAGGATCCCCTCAGTAAAAATGAAACAAATACCAGCAATGAAAAGACACTAACTAAATAAATTAATAAGCAATTTAAAGACTATATGCTAGATTTTGTGGAAGGACAAAGTTATTTCTGCTTTATAATTTTTATTTTTTTAATTATATATATATCACATCTTTGTATTCCCTGGGGTTCACCAACCATCACCCCTCCCTGACTGCTCCCACTTATCCCCTGCACCCCCCATATTTCTGCTTTAGATGAGGTGATCAGAGAAGGCTTCACAAAGATGGAGAGATGTAATACAAACTTAGATATTTAGGCATAGTAGAGTCCAAGCACATTTTACTTAGAGAGAAATGAATGTATAAAATGGGATAATTGCATTTACAAATCTGCACTAAATAGGCAGGTCTGCTTATTGTTATGAATGTGACAGACTGATGTTTATATCCTTGAGAACAGATTAGGAAAAGAAAGGGTTTGTTTATCTTTCAAGGAATGATTTTCTTCCTGGAATATATTCTAAAGACAGTGTCATGCAGATCCAAAAGTGAGTTTTTACAAAATTGTTTATTTTACTGTTTTTTTAGGAGCAAAAATTTGAAGACTACTTGGGTGAATGCCCACCCATGAGAGAATGAATGGGCAAAATGTGAAGTTACATGCAGTAATTACAAACAACACAGCAAAAACGAAGATTCTGAAAACATAGTGCGTATAGCAACTTCATCAACAAAAAATATCAGTAGGAAAAAGAATGACATCTATAACACATTTCATTTTAACAAATTAAATATGTATATGCCTCAAACAATAATACATTGTTTTTTATAGTGCAGCATATTATTCCCTGAAAATAATCTTTCCATACAAAAAAACAGTCTGGGAACAACAGTTAAAACTTTGTGATATTAAAAAAAAAAGGGGGAAAGAGAATCTGACATGTAGCATAATTGCATACATGTTAAAGAACTTATAACATAAATATTATAATGTGCACACACTGTAACTTTTTACCTACCTTGCAAAAGACCAGAAGTTTTCTTTGAAAAGGTGCATGGGGAGGGGTATGATATGTATAGTTATGGTGAGGTGGTTGAATTTACTTTCAAATTATAAAGTTGTGATGCCAATGTCCAGTGTTCATGTGCGTGTTTCACAGCATACTTGGTGAACCAGATATTTAATAGATATTTGACAAGTGTAATGTGGATGTGTATTGCTATAAGTTTCTAATCTACTAGGCACTGTCTTGGCATTCTTCTCCTAGTTGGAATTATGGGCAAAATAAATTTTGTATTATGCTCTTATTCTTCTCAATGTCAATACCATTGGAACAAATGCATGATTATAAAACAAGCACTATAGCAGAAACGCTGTATGAATGCATGCAAGCAAATGAGAAAAAAAGTCATAGTGAAGAAAAAATACATAAGTATATCAGATAAAGGGGAGCTTTTTAGGAAATAACAATGATAATGGGTAATACTGTTAAATTGAGGAGCATGGATAACCAAATCTCTGCTATTTTTTATTCAGAGGAAAAGAAAAAGTGGGAACAGAGGGTGATGCTAATTAGACCAGGATGAATATTTAAGGAAAGTGTCCAGAAGAAAATCTAGAATGTCTGACATTGTTTTCGTGTGTAGTACCAACTAAATAAAAATGCATAAATGCATAAATGCATAAACAAGGAGGAGAGGACTGTAAAGAACTTAAAATCCATGAAGGATGACATTAGGAGTGGAAGAACAGCATTGCAGTGGCTTAGGAAGTTAAACAACGTGACCTGTGGAACCAAAGGCAGAAAGACAAAGAGGATTGAAAGGAAAAAGTCAAGGTGGATAATAGTTGATAATAAGCACGAAGTAGTTCTGTAAATCAGTCTAACATGCTAGCCTGAATAAGCTCTGTGGCATTTTGAGCATTGTGAGCAGTAAAACTCATATATCCTACACAATATATGACTCATTGAAAAGAGCAAGCAGATTATATAGCCGGAAATCATCGATGCCGGGAAACTGCAGAGAATGCCCAATAATTCAGTGACTGTTGCTCAGCTGGATCACGGAACACAGAGGGATGGTTATGGAGGAACACAGAAACTGTAAAAGAAGATGTGAAAAGTAGTCTGCAGAGGAAATAAAAATTGCAGTTTCAAGGACAAAAATGAGCAACCAGTTTCTGGGAAGTAATGAACAATAAGACAGTTGATGGTAAAAATGAAAGGTGATAATGAATCACTTTTACACAATGAATATTCAATAGGATGATAGGACTTAAAAAGGGAAAAGTGTGCATTGCAAATATTGAAAGATACTGAAGTTGGAACAGACAAGCTAGTATTTCCCCTCTGGAATCAGTTGGGTTGGCCTATGAAATAGAAATAAGCCCTCTACGGTATAAGTTTGGAACACTTTTCATTATAGTGTACACAGCAGGATGTGAAGAATAGAGGGAGAGCATGAAGGGGGCTGGGGTGTCTACTAAGGACAAGATAATTCTATCAAAGATTAAATCACTACGTATTTAAATAATAGGACTCTCTTTGAATAAACTGGTTCTCAGCTAGAACCTTCCTTACCTCTCCAATCTAGGTAACATTGAGTTGCTGAGTTTAACTCTCATCATGACCTACCTTGGCTGGTGAACATTCAATATCCAAATAATGACTATCAATATAAGTAAAGCTCTGTTTCCATGACACCCTGGGTGACTGATCATATTCTCTGTCCCTGGTCATCTTTGTGAATTTCTACTTGGAGCACAGGTTCTTTACCTTCTTTAAAATTGACACTCTTGATAAATATATCTGCACCTATTAGACTGGCCTGAAGATGTAGTATAAAACGTAGAAGCATATACATCATAGCAAAGCAAACTTAGAAACTTGGGATGCTAAGAAGCTTGCTATTTTTGTTTTAATTTTGAATGAAATTAGGAGCATACTTTTTTTTAATTGATCTCTCTCTCACACACACACACATTGTATCATAAGATACCTGCTCTTAATGCCTTTCTGCAATCAAACTGAACATTTCAAGAATCTTTAATTTTAGTTGTCTTTTTGTGACTCCCCATCAGGGAAGTCTCTTGTTACTCCCCTTTCTCACTTCTTTCCTCTGCTTCTTGGTTTAAAATTTAGTTATCACAGCAGAGAGCATATTGTACTTTTTCCTTGAAACAGTGGTACCAATCACCTCAACCTAGACTTATCAAAGTGTATTTTTCTATAAAACACAGCCCCTTTCTTAATGGAAATTCTGTTTGTCAGAATGATAAGTTCTTGCAATTCTTTACATTCAATTGTATGGATGTCAGTGGAAGTGAAGCTAAGTTCAATGACAGGTGCAGGGTTACAAAGCTGCTAAAATAGATGAGCCAACTCAAAAACTGCTTTGCTTAATCAAAAAAAGAAGTCTGTTTTGAGAGTTTCAGATGATGCAGGCATTATATCTCGTATGCCTGTCTTTTAACTGTAGAGTCACTGTGAGATCCAACTGCAGATTGAGGGCTGCGGGGACTCTCTAACATGTTTGCTCTGAGACCATGCACAGCCCTGTCCGCATTTTTTAATGTTTTCTAGTTCAAGCAATAGAGGTATTTCCCAGCCTCTCCTATTCTCTTCTTTGAATTTCCTGTTAGGAAATGTATTTACTTTTGTACTAAGGGTGGTAGCAACAAAAAAGACAACCTCTCTCTGGTTTCACCAGCTACTGTGAAAGTCTGGCAATGTGTGGGTCATTTTGGACTTTTCTTTCAGAAAATGGTCTTTGTCATCTATCTCTCTGTATGTGAAAGAGAGGTATGGTCAGAGAAACTGTTACTTGCAAAAACTTCTGTGAACATGAGGAAAGACTATGTACATGTTCCAGTCTTTAGACTGGCATTTACAGAGGTCTATCATGAGTCAGGGTTGAACTGAAAATGAAACAGAAATAACTCACAATATCCTGGCAGGAACTGTAAACGGGACTTCCTACTTCCCAGACAAGGCTGTATTTTTGGTCTCAGTGCACCTCCCCCCACCTCAACATATTTCTCACCCACAGAAATTTTCTTGGCATCTTCTTTTTCTTCCAAGGCAAACCCATGCATAGATAGTCTTCCTCCTTCTGTGCTTTTTCAGTACTGCATAATATGGCACTGTCTTCCTAAGACTTGTTCCTGAGCACCACACCGGCAAACTGACTGATAGTATCTCTTCTTTAAAAGAATGTGCTGAGGGTGTCTGTTTTATGGGTCAGAGGATGAGTAAATAGCAAAAGCTAGAACTCTGTCTAACCCTATGAGTCTGGGTTTGGTGCTTCTCAGTTTTCCAAATCGTTTCTTGATATGTACCCCACTGAATTGAAATGAACTCTTGTCATGACTAACTGCAGGCTTTTTATGTGATGATCTCTGTTTATACTAATTATCATTATATCCCCATACCTACCACTATATAATTAACCAGAACCCTTATTCTTTCAGTCTCTTCCTTATGTTATAATTTATTTTTGGAAAATAAAAAGAATGGATGATTTTCTGTTTGTTTGTGTTTGTTTTTTTTTTTTCCATTTCTGACCTCTTTAAATAGAAAGTCAGATAAATAATTCTTCTCAGCAGAAGCTCCCTCCCCAGTGTGAGTGAAGAAGCCATCCAGTAAGAAACACAGAGGATGTAAGGTCTTCCATCTGGACTTGTGTCCATTTGCAGAGGATTTGTTCTGCTTAGGAATCCTCCCTCTCAGCTACTCTTGCCGTTACCTATGGTGATTTTGAATTAAAATGAATCAAGGTCATTTGGAAGGCTTACCCAACTCATCTAGGGAATTGTGAGGTGGAACTTAAGAGTTTGTAAATGGTTCAATTTATTTCAAGGTAACTTGGTCCTAAAAGACCCAGAGCTGCTTAGAGCTGCCTAATTTCCCTGGGGACACTTCTGGCAAGTGTCTTAGGCTTGGTAAGACCAAATTGCTAAGGCAGTTTGGCATGGTCAAGAAGAAATGTGCTCAACAGGAGATAAACTCATTGCCAGAACCATCCACACTGGGAAAAAAAAAATAGAAATTCACAGTAAACTACTTTGCATGAAATTGCCTATGTTGTCAATGTGGAAAGGGAAGTTTCAGCAAGAGAAGTGAAAAATAAGTCTCACTAGCAGCAATAGTGAGCAACAGTTTTAAAGAAAACAAGTGCAAAAAACTGTAATTGCAGAATTTTGCACATGAGAAATGAGTATGTGTGCCTACTAGGTTTAAAATATTTTTTTTTTATTTTTGCGCATATATTTATTTTCAAAGTTACAGGCAAATATATTTTTGGCATAAGTTTTATCACACTTTGATTCTAGATCATGCCAAAAGTACTGCAGAAAGCATAGCCTTTGCAGTCATGCATACTTGAGTTCAAATACTAGCTCTTCTATTTTGTTGATGTGGGACAAGTCTGTCAGTATCTCTAAATATCAGGTTTTCAGCTATAATAATTGGGGGTAATTAGCATATCAACTCAGAGAAATTGGGAGAATCAAATGAGAGCCAAACTTCAATTATTTCCAGTTAGTAAGAACCAATGAATAGCTATTAAACTTCTAAGTGATGGTGAGACAAACACTGTGGAACATTGGTCATGACCTGTGTGTTCTTGTTAAGAGTGAGAATCTAGAATAGCTCCCTTTAATTAGGTCATGATACATTTCTTTAGGTTTAAAACCAAAAGACCAAATTACTACCAAGACAAATGGACTTCTTTAAGAGCTCTTCCTATTTTATATGTTATTTTACAGATGATCTTTCATATAGTAGGAACCCTGTAAATTTGTGTGGGATGAATTTAAAACAAACAAGCTTGAATCCTCAATTAACAAGGTTATATTCATTGTAATTCAGTATATTCTCATGAGAAGGGAGGAAAAACTGGTGATGAGTTAATATTGTAATTTAATTCTGTATCATTAAATGCATTAATTATTTAGGTATGTTCTCCATTAAGGATTTAGTAGGATATACATTCTGATTTCTACATCTATATCTTCTACCCTAAATAATCAGAATACATCTTCAAAAGGTGCCACTTAAGATAATAAATTGCTTCAATTAAATAAATGCTTTCATTTTTTGGTATGAAAGGACATTTCAAGGGTTGATTGGAGAAAAAACATGGGGTATTAGACATACGAATTCTGGTCCATAAGCCAGCTGTGTAAATTTAATTTGTTTCCTCTGGGCCAGACATAATGACACTGGATTTGGTTATCTATATAGTATTTTCCAGGTCTAAAATCTTTACAATTATATGGCTATAATACTGTAGAAACATTTATAAATGTCTCTGTTATAATATTTAACATCATATGTAGGTAGGATATATTTCTGTATATAACAGAAATTATTCCCTGGCTCAAGGACAGGACAGAGTAAATTTTTAAGGGCTAACTACTTTTCATTAATTATATACATCTGATGTATCAAGAATTTTCTAAATTTTAACTGTGATTGTTTATCTTTTTTAAACTGACATTTATCCCTTATTGGATATATGTTGTGCACATACTTTGTCATTTAGTAGGGTATCTTTATTTTGCTAATAGTTTCTCTGACTGTACAGAGATTTTTAGTTTTGCAGAATGTGTGGACTGTGTTTTCTTATTTGTATTTTATGATTTCAGGTTGTATGTCTAAGAATTTGATACATTTTGACTATTATTAATTGCATGAGATAATGGGCTAGTTTCTTTTGTGACTGTTCATTTTCCCCAGCATCATTTTTAAAGAAAATTTCCTTTATCTATTGGGTATTCTTGATTACTTTGATGTAAATTAGTTGTAATTTACATAAGCATAGTTTTATTTCTCTACTCTCAGTACTGTTCTATTGACATTGTATGTCTATTTTTATTCCATTACCACATGGTTTTGATTATTATTGCTTAGTAATATAGTTGAAAAATTAGAGTATAATTCCATTATAGACTATTAATTTTTTTCAGGATTGTTTTGTATTTTCATACAAATTTCAGTGAAAAACATTATGGAATTACGACAAAATATTTAAAAAAAAGAAGTATCATATAATCCAGCAATTCTACTCAAAAGTATATACCCATGAATACAAAAACACCAATTTAAAGGGATGTTTGGCATCCTATGTTTATTGCAGCACTATTTATTTACAATGGCCAAGTTATGAAAAAACCCCAAATGTCCCCAGGACAAGTGAGAGGATAAAGATGTAAAGTATATAAAAACATTTAGAAAATGGCTAGAGTTGGAGGGGATTGAACTAACCAAGATAAATCATAGGGGAAAAGATCAACATCAGATGATGTCACTCAATTGTAGAATATAAAGGAACAAAGCAAAGGTGTAGGCAATAACAGCCCAAGACACAAGTTGAAATTTGACTGCAATACTGAGATACCAGAAAAGGAGGGTGGAATTGGGGAGCAAAACGGGAGTAGAACCTATGGAATATGAGGCAAGATTACTAGTCCTTTGATGTTAGATGTGGTGTGTTAAAATATATGCATTGAAAGGTATATGATCCTCTACCCCTAAGCATATGCACTGTTGAAAACCAAGCTTAGCTCAATAAAATAATCTAATAAGCTAAGCTACAACAATCTTTAAAAAGATAACTGACAACAATTTTCAAATAACCTTCTGTCTTATAACATTACAAATGGATTTCAGATAAATGCAGTGACACTAAAGGTTAAAACTAAATGCTTGGAAATAGTTTACTCTTCTGTTTTTTGAAGGGCATAGGTGAACACACTAAATGTACTCTCTCCCTCAAAACTAGTAATATGCAATATATGCCTCTGTCTTTGATCTTGCTGCAGTCAACATTTTTATCTGTGGTTTTGCTGAAGATATGGCAGACAGCTCATCAAATGCTTGGGTGACAGAAATCTGGGAGGGAAAGAATATGCAGTTGCTGACTAAATCATGATGCAAAGAACTTTTAACAGTTACATACAATTTATTACAATTTAAGTCTCAGAAAATGTGATTTAACAGAGATGAATGTTCAACTCGGAATCTGAAAAAAGCAAGTATGTTGGACAACATCAGGAAGATAAAGTTTAAATGTTGCAAATGTAAAATATCTCAAGTTCTAAAATAACTAGGTAGAACTGATAACAAGAGCAAGTCATAATTTATTGAATACTTATTATGTGCCAAGCATTATCCTAAATGTTTCAACTTTGAGTTACAAGACCAAAGCCATTCTAGGAGTCTGTGTTGGAAATTCATTTAGGACAGCTAGTGATAGGAATCCTAGAATACGGCAGGATTTTAGGATGAATTAAAATACAAAGGAAGAGTCTTGCTCTGTTTTAATCAAACCTGATTAGAATTTGTAATCTGGTTTAGATTCCAAAATGCCCTAATTGTCAGTATGTCCCAGAAAAAGGTAAGGCATTGTATAAATTTATTTTCTGATGATTGGTTGAAAAAGGAGAATCAGATCTAAATGAGTGGGGAGAAGAGAGTATCATGGTTATTAGCACTGAAAAGGTTACCATGTGAATTACACTCATTTTAATGAGATTCTGCAGAAAGAAACACAATGAAGAGAGAAAGGAACAGAGAAATGGAACTGGTATAAACAGAGGGGGAAAAGTCTAATGGTGAGTTTTGTTCCACAGTGGATGCAATTCCAAGTGAAAGTGAAATCTATTATAAGTGTGTAGTGATGAAATGAATATTCACGGATACTGTAACTAGAGATGGAATGGTTCAAGATCTATTTTCAGTCAAACATTTAATTATTATATTCTAATTTACTAATAAATATTATCTTAGAGTTGGCAATCAAAAGCTTTTAAATATATCTATACTTACCGCATATAAAATTCTGTTAGATATTGCATCAATATAAGTATAAATCTTGACTCCTAAAATAGTATAATTCAGATATTGTATAAATGTATAGTTTTTTATTATATATATTACATATTAATTTATTTTAAGATAAGCTTTACATTAAATTTATATTTAATTTGTATGAATATCTTTAAATCATTTCTCATAAAAACCCCAACAAGTAGGCATTCTTTGTAATTTTATCAAATGAAGATGCTAACACAGAAAAGTTAAAGTATCCAACATAACACTATTAACTAGCAGTTGCTCCATGATTCAAACATGAATAACAATTCTAAATAATATATAATTTTCTGTATTTTCTAAAGACCTAAAAAATAGTGCAGTTTTTAAAAGGCCTTCAGCTTTTAATCTTTTTAATAATAAAAGTCATGCATATTTATTATGGCTATTTGGGAATTAAAATGAAAATAACAAAAATGCAATAATATACATAAACCCACCATAGTAAAATAACTCTTAATGGTATTGTGTCCTATTAGGCAATATTTCCACACATGTATGTCATGAACTCTATACATATATAATTTGTAATTGTGTAGATAATCTTTAATTGCATATATCAATATTATATTGACATTATGTGTGTATATGTATATAGGCATCATCTAACATCACTAAGTATGTCTTGAAACCACAAATTTTATTTCCTTAAGCTAAAAAGGCATTGAGAACATATTGATGTTGATTTTCATTGACCTGTTGGTGGAACCACTCTCCTACAAAATTAGAACTCTAATTGGTCACTTTGGGGTAAGGGAGCCCCCACTCCTGGTCTAGTCCAGCAGGCACCACAGCAGCCACACCAGGAGTCCCTGGAATCCTGATCAGTTTCAGTCTGACACTCACCTTGCTCACTCTGCTCTCAGCTCCACACCTCATACTCTCTTCCTTGAACCTGACAAATACATCCAGCTCTGGATGCTGAGCAGGGGTCAATCTGGCTCCTGGAAAAAAACTTTCCTTAGATAATCAGGTGAATCTCTTGCATTATCCTGCCTTGCTTATTTTCCATTTTTCCATCACCCTACCTTTGCATGGCTTTGGTTTCTGCATCCATTTCCTACCTGATAAATGTCTCCTGCTATAGCCCTTCTAGAGCACAGAGATTCTATCTTGTCAACAGTCACTGAGTGATTGGCATGAAGCAGACACCTGACATAGCTTATTGCCTGAACGAGTGAGTGGCTTGTAAGGTTTGTCTGACAGGATATGGTATATCTTGTATCATTTAAGAAGTTGGGGACTTAAATACTTCCTAATAATTCTTCATCCCTGATCTAAGAGAGAAAATTTATGAAACTTGGAGTTTAACACAAAGGTGATATTTTATTGTTCTTTTATAGTGCATATTGGAGTTTCTGAGAGAAGAAAGTCACCCTGAAAAAAGACCAGTGAGGACAGAGCACTTTGCAATAAGAGAGGTCTACACAGAGAATGAGAGATAAGACAAAAGCATTTAGTTAGTAGCAAATCAAGAACAGTCACTTCACAGTGGTATATAATGAATCAATCTGGAAAAACTCATGAGAACAGGTACAGATACTAACATTTTCTCTTTTGTTTCTTTTCTTTCAAGTATTCTCTCACACTTACAAGGCAAATATATTTAAAGGGTCCTGAATAAATTGGAACAATATTATTTTCTATCAGATGAATAGTGATAAACTTATTCATTGTTTATGTCACTAGCTAATACAAGCCTCAGGAGTCCTTTATTTGGCTTCATTTTAAGATTCTATGAAAGAAAGAAAAAAAATCAAATTGTGAGTTTTTTATTAGACCCTGGATGGACTATATAGATTTTCTAAGAAAGACATCTTTGCAAAGGTGGTAACATGGTTATCTCCCTGTCATGTAGCATAACTGATAGGCCTAGTCAAAATTAATGGACTTCGGTTCGTAGTAGATTAATATATGGTGTGCTCAGAGCAGAAATCTACCACGTCTGGGATTTCAATCCACATAAAGAATTAGACTAAAGAGAAAATGAAGGGGTGGGGAGAATTCATGGCTGAGGATATTTACATTAAAGCCAGACAAGCTTTACAACATGATACTGGTTATAAAATTAGACTTAACAAACTTATAGTCCTGGAAGTGAGACAGAAGTGTATTCACAGGAAACCCTCACACCTTATAGGTGCCATCTGTCGTATTTATTTCATTACTCTGAACTTATAGTTCCCATTAGTGCCTCATCTTGAGCTCTTATAAACCTGGTAACAGACAGCACTTTAGAAATACTACATTAATAAGGATTTCTATTGGTCTTCTATAACCTAGAAGAACATTGGGACACTTTATTAGACAGGGTGGCAAGGCTAATAAGAACAGACTTGCTGCCATGCCTTTCTTTATTGAAATGTAGGGTAAGTGAGGAGAAATCACAGTCAAATCAGGAAGAAGCAGAGATGGAAAAAAATATGGATGAGACAGGCTCATGTGCTTGGAGACACTGATTAAGAATCAGCAGACTGCCTCGTTCCCCATGAAGACTAGACCTCTCTCTGATGCAAGAGAACCTACTGAAGGAGTGAAATAGGATGTTTTCATTATTTGTATTCTAACAAGGAGAGCAGGGATTGTGGAGTCATAGAACTCTAGGCAAGGGTTCTTGCCTTTTTCATTTATTTATTTTTTTGTATTCTGTGTATCAATTATGGACCCTGAATTTAACTGCTGCTGTATATGTTGCCTTATCCATGCAATAAAGGCAAGAAAACCAACTCCTAGAATCATTGTGAGGAATACCTCAGATAGGGTATGTTGAAGAGCCAGCTTGATGCCTGGAACTGCACTGACAAGGATGGTGCTCTGGTTGTACCTGTGTAATCCCTGCTGGACACTATTTGCATTTGCAAAGGACACATTTTTGTACCCCTTCCTGACAAGAACATATGTTCTCACTGAGTACTTTGGAATAGTAACTTTGTGTCTTAGTGGCCTATTCAACATCACCTTTCAGGGCAAAATCATTCAAAAATGTTCTAGTAACAAATACAACTGTTGGGTTGGGGTCAAATTCTGGGTCAATGGCTTGGATATTTCCTCCATCTAAAATGAAATTCTCCCTTCACACAACCATACTTTTTGTGTTACTGGCTGTGTTACTGGCTGGGAGTGTTTCATGAACATACACACCTTTTCCACTCAAGGTTGAGCTGGTAATGGCTTCACAGTTTCTCTTCACCCTGTTGACAGCTCCCACACACTAACTTTCTCAGGACACCTTCTGATACAGTATGATTTGACTGGGTGAGCAGCTGGAGCCTCTGTTAGTGATATAGTTGAAAACTGTGTTAGGCACCATACTGTCCTAGTGGGTAGGGTCTGAGAGAAAGACCCACAAGAGAAAATGAGAAGCAAGTAAAGGGTGGATAAAAAGATGATATATGAGAGTGGTATGGGAGACACTATAGAGCAGGCTGATATAGAAAATCCTTGTTACCAGGCTGGCAAAAACCCCCTGGAAGAGTGAGCTGGTGGTGGCAAGGAGCCATGGGGGAGAATAATGAGCAGAAGAGTAGCTGGTGTAGAGAGCGTGGTGAGCTGTAAAGTGACATGAAAAGCTGGTACTTGGAGATAGGCAGGAATTCGGAAAGCTGATTGTGCATCAACTTTTGTTGAAAAAGTTTGAAGAACCTTGGAGAAAGTGAACAGCTCACGACACTGGAGAGAGAAGACAGCAAAGAAAGACAGGATTTTGCAGAGTGCCTGCCTCAGCCTTGGAGCGGCAAAGGGATGCCATCTTGGAGTATGTTTGGGACTTTCAGTAATAAGCAATAACTGGGGTAAAATAGCTGGCCACTTGTGGCATTAAGGATTTTTTTGTTTTCCTGGTCAATTTTCCTTGTTAATAAAACCCTGTTGTTTAAATTGCACTGTGACTTTAGCAACGGCTACACACAGGTGGAAAGAAGGTGAAAGAATTTGGGTAGCAGTAGAGCATTTTAAAAGTGCCATTTTTCCTTTGGCTTGTTGGTTGGAGGCTTCGGCCCTATTGTGACCTGCTATCATTTCCACTTGTATCTTCTGTGTTGTTTTCTGTGATTGTATCACAAAATTTTGAAACCCCTAAATAATTATCACTTTATGTTTATTTCCTTGTGTATTCTTGTGTCACTTAATAATGGAATTTGTTCTAGGAAATATGTCCTTATATGATTTTGTCTTTGTGCAGATGTCACAAAGGTCACATAAATTCAGCTTCATAGTCAAACCCTGACATAGGAGAACACACTCTGCTTTGATTGTGATTATCATGGTGCTGGAGGAATATAGTTCTGTGTCTGGTCTCCCACGCAAGTCATTAGATAAAGGCCTTTCTGAAATATTTGTTCATCTCATTGCCTCCAGTGAAGTAGATCCTGTAACAACTCCCATCACCCTTTTCTTGTTCTTAAAGATAATGGCAATGGTGTGATGAGACAGGCTGGACTGGTGAGCGGTAACCATCACTGATTTTCCACTTCCATGGTCTTTAGTCACATTTCACTTCGTTTCCAGGTCAGTCTCTTGATGTGGTCTCTTATGGGCAACACTAGCAATGGAACTTGTATGTGTAGGGTTCTGCTAAATATAACAGCGTACAGTAAAATAAGTCTCAAGGGAGAATGATGCTATGAAGAAACAGTAACATGGTATGTTTTAGGCTGCTATGAAGTTGCCACAGCTGCAACATCCCTCAGCAATAGGAATTTGGGAAGGATCATCATAGAGGTGTTTAGCACTTAACTGAAGCATCATTGTAGGTTTTTGATTGTATAATGCTTGACATTGTTAATGTTCAACATGTGTTTGTTAAATGAATGAGTGTACAGGATATTATATGCAATTATATGACAGGATAAACTTGACAAAGTTACTGAATGCTTTGAAACCTCAGCTTCTTTATATATAAAATGGGGTGAGGGTGGATGGGTGGAAGATCTACCATATATATTCAATCATTTGAAACACCTGGACCAAAGGATGCACTGAGTAAGTGAACAATTGATTACCATTTTAAAATTAGTTTAATGATCATATTTAGATACTGTAAAAAATATATGCTTACTAAAAAATAATTAAGCATTCAATGCGGTCGGTGGCATGCCATGGAGTCCTTTAACTCTTGGGGTTTCTGTCTCCCTACAAGATTACTTTTGCTCTTAAAATTGATCCATTACGAGATCCTGTTTGCAATTGTCATAGTTCTTAAATTTATTTTGCCTGACACACACAAGCCCGTTAAGTAAAATGAATATTCACTATGATATCATACCACTTAATTATGACCATTATACCTAATGCTTTTGCATTTAACTGTGACTTTATGTACTATTCATAAAATTTAGAAGAGTACAACATGACTTTATTGTTTTTGAAAGCCAGACAATATCATTTAAATTTCTACCAGATTTTGAGCACTGATCATATTAAGATACTGCATTGGTCACTAAAGAGGGATATAAACCTGGATGTGACTCTGCCTCTCTCCTTGAAGTTGAAAGGCTTATATAAAATAGCATCCCATTTTATAAGTCAAGAAAAATCACTCACTAATAATCTTCATAGCCATGAATAAAATTTGTTGAATTAAGCAAATGTTGGCTAGGCAGCCTCTAAGACACAGCTATTTCCTGCGTCTTTGAAAGATTGAGTTATGTCACTACACTTTTATGAAAGACCATAATTAATATCTATATATACTCACTGAAAGTAATCCTAGCAGAAATGTTGCTTTTAAGACAAAAGGCAAAAATGTTCAGCATTTGTTTTGTAGGAACTAGTATGGAAGTAGCCTGCAGTTTTACATCAAGAGTGGAATCACTTTTTATATGGCTTGAATATATCATATCACTCCCACTTTTACTATCTAAGTGCTGTTTTCAGTGTGCTATGTTATTTGTTATGGTTTAATAGATTATTTCTGGGAAAACCATCAAAATTTTTTCCATATAAATGAACAGTAATTGCTCTTTCATGTTTCTCTTTCTTGGTTTAAAAAGGTTTAATGAAATGTTATACTTTCCCATAGTGAGAGTAACCTTTATGCCAGATTTGAGGCTACCTGTCTGAAAAGTTAAACTGAATAAGAAACACACTCTGTATAATATATGCACAGGTAGCTTAGTGACTGAGAAAGAAAGAACACAAACACATAGGTCTGTGATAGAATAGACTGAATTTGTTGGTTGAAGTAATTGCAAGAGTCTTAACAATAAGAGAATAAATAAATTAGACAAGAAAAAAATAGGTAAACTTTGAAAAAAATGAGTTGAACAAAGTTTGCAAGAATACTGCTCATAGGAGCTACTACAGTTGAGTCTTGTGAGAACAAAAGGAATCTTTCTTTCAGCACTTAGAATCAAGCAGGTATTCTATCAGAGTTATATAAAATCACGGCAATAAGTTGTAGCAATTATTTCTGACAATTACTATAATTATTGAGAAACAGTTTTCTAAGGGGAGGTAGTTAAGGAGAAAAAGATATTCTAGAGAGGAGAACAGAAATAAAGATGCATTTTTGCAAAAAAAATGGTATAGAAAAGGCTATGGTATTAAAATATATAGAATCAGGGTGAGGGATGATGAAAATTGAGTATGGGAAGACTGGTGAAGGGAAGGTATTTTATACCAGAGAACCTGGATTTATTCTGTATGAGGAGCTATGATATTTTGGGAAACAGGTAACTCAGTGAGATTTGCTTTAAAAAAGGCTACTCAGCACCCACATGGAGGACTGCTTTTAGAAACTCAGCCAAATTATGGGAAGAGGCTAGTAGTCAGATACAATGCCATAGGTGAGTGGTAATGAAGTCTGGGCATTGGGTAGGGTTAGGAGGATAAAAGAAGAGGAACCATGACTGGAAAACCAAGACATAAGAGTCAATGAGAACAACAGGATTTCTCTCTGGAGGGAAGGTGGCAAGGAGACAAGCACACAATAATGCAAAATGCAAACTATAGAGAAATAGCAAGCTTTTCCTTATATGAATCTGAAACTCAGGGGAAAACATTACTGTTGGAAATAGTAGCTTGAAGTCTTCTACAAACCACTTATTAACAGTATTAACAGTGCATGGGTTTGTTTGATGAAGAATTCCAGTAAGCAGAAAAGGATTAAGTATAAAACTCAGTGAGTTTTGCAACATATTTAAGTATGAAGTTGCTTTGAGTAGAAAATTGACTACATCAGAGTGATAGTCAGAAGCCTAAATTGATAACTCCCCACAGTCATTAACAACAGTGTGTATAATAAACAACTGTGGATTTTGTAAAATGAAGACTCCCTGATCCCAACCTAAGTAAATATGATTATGTCTGGAGTGGGCCAAGGAAATTACATTTCCCAGCAACACCTCCAGATAGTGTAATGCAATAGATTCTTGACTCATTTTGAATAATATGGGTGGCTTACTATTGGAGAGAACATAAGACCCAAGGAACTTGGCCTATCAAAGAAATATGTTTAAGCAACTATGTATGAGACTCCCTTAAATGTGCTTGGCAGCTAACCAACAGGAGAAATTCTTATTACCAATCTGCAGCTACTTCCTGAGTCAAAATATCACCCAAACCCATGTCAAAATATCACACACCCAGAGCAGAGTTTGCAGACACAAATAAAAGTCAGACTGGAGAAAATGAAGGAAATCCATTGCAATATATTTGTATTCTGTCACAGAGGCACTGTCTAATGTTGCTGTAACTATGATGTATAGGTCTATCAAAGCATGTGTTACCATGGTCTGAATTTCCCGACTGGAGAAAAATGATTAATGTAGAGATTTGCATTCAATGTGGGCTTGGACATCAATATTTCAGCTTAGGTAAACAGGAGCTTTACCTAATTTATTGGCTCTCATTATGGATGGCTTGTAGGAGCCAAATTCCCCCTCTGCCTCCAAAATGACCTTTCATGCTCTACAAATCAATCTAGAAGAAGTGAAGCAAGTTGGTTAATATTTTAGGGAGAAAAAAAATGACTTCACATGTCAGGGACTTAATTGTTGTGATTTTGACCCATTTTGAAATTAGTTAACATTTGCTTCAGGCCTCTGACTTCATGCATTATTTATTTTCATCTTGGCCTTGCTTAAGTCTTTCCATGTGCAATATGCCTATAATATGTGAGGAGCTTTTTCTCAATACTGCACTTGTATAATAACATGATAAAGTAGGCTATTTAAAGACCAAAGTATGTTTCTTTAACACATATACATGTAAATGCACACACACACACACTCACTACGTGTGTGCATACTCTCTCACACACTTTATATATATATATGTGTGTGTGTGTGCATACTACGTGTGTGCATACTCTCTCACACACTTTATATATATGTGTGTGTGTGTGTGTGTGTGTGTGTGTGTGTGTGTCTTATTTTAGGCCAAGCTTCTTTGGGATATATTTTAATTCTCATTGGCAAAGTTTCTAGATATCACTTCCAACATTACAGAGCAATTTCTAAGAGTTTTATGTTGCAAAGTATGTCAAAAGTTAATCAAAGGGTAACAATGCAAAAACCTATACATACCCTTCCTGGAGGCTGGAGCCAACCCATGCTGTCAGTCACTGTCAAAACCATTGCACACAAGGACATATTGTACCTTTTTTTTTCTCTCCTGTGAGGAAATATTCCTGTCCACAAAGGTCAATACCATTATGGCATAAATCTATTAGTCTATTGTTGTGGCATGAATCCCAAGGAGAAATCATATCGTCAGCTATCTGGCTCAGATGCACTGTGTTCACAGCTTTCTGTGGCCAAGGGTCAAGACCTTTGTCTTGCTTCTGACTGTCAGCATCAGTTTTGGTGTCTCCAAAAATAACCTTTGCATCCTGGTGAGTAACCATGTGGACCAGAAAATGACTATCCAACTACTTGCTCTGTGTCATAATGGGAGAAAGGTGTGTCTAGAATTATTTAAGCTATACTCTACAAACAGCCTTGGTGTCCTCAAAGCTTGCATGAAGATAATCCTTGAGAACAATTCACCCTGCCTGATCTGTGACAGGAGGGATATTTGGAAGCTCATTGAAAAAATGCACAGAAACTGTTTTATATTTCTGAAATACTTACCACTCTCTAATCACCTACATTCCCTTCAGAATTGACACTCATTTGAAGTTAAACAAAACCAGTGTAAAGATGAGTTTCTACAGCTGTTTCCCAGATGCACAGAAATAATCACTACAGCTGTATGAAACTAGGGTAATTGCATTCACACTGGTTTGGATGAAGTTGTTCATAGATTAGGGCCATCATTTATGTACTAAGTTCATAGAATAAAGGGTGTTGTTTTTTACTGTAACCATTTAACTCCTCAAACAAGAATATAGAAATTCTGGGGATCACATTCACCTGGTAAAATTACTGAAGATAATTTTGGTTGTATAAACTTCAACTGAAAATCTATGATGTTCCCAGCACATTTTCTAAAATCTCACTTCTCTTTCCAACATCACTGTTTACTTCTTCTGAATGTCATTCCAGTTACTAGTGCTGGGATTAATTGAAATGTTCCTTCTGGAATTTTGGAATCAAACTCATTTAGAATAGAATATAATGCTCTCATTTTCTAGCAGTGCTCATTGAAGTAAATGTTCAGTAAATGTTATAGGATCTGAACGTCTGTCTCAGACAGGAGGGAAGGAAAGAATTACAAATGTAATGAAGGATATGAAGGTGGTCAGGAGGGAGGACAGAAGATGTCTATAGATTCAGAATATATAGTTTGAAAAAGTATTTATATAAAAATTTATAATTCTGAAACACTTTCAGTTTGTTGCCTTTGAAAACATTTTAGTCTGGAATCTATAATAGTCCTTGATATTTTTCAAATAGTGGAAACAATATCTGCTAAATAAAAATCCTAAACTCTTTTTTTTCACATTCTTATTTTCTTACAGAAGACAAAATCCTCATTTTATAAAACTTCTTTTCACTTATAGATTCTCAGATCCCCACAGTACTCTAGTTTTCAGCTTAACTAGAAGACACCCTTCCCTGACATTTATTTTTCTTTGCCCTCAAACACTGCCCCCACTCTTCCTCCAAACCAAGGTTTTCAGAGTGATCTGCTCTCTGTATTATGTCTGTAAGGTTCATCTTCATCTGCACTAACAAACCCAGATCATCTTCTTGATGCTGCCATTATTTATGTTTTTCCCGAAAGCGCTTGATATGTTGCACATGCTTCAAATGCAGCCTGTCCCAGACTGATTATCTTGTCTTTCATGCCAAAATCATTCTTCCATCATATCTTGTTTTGATGAAGAAGCAACCACCCTCCAACCAGGACCTGGGCACTCTATCTTTTTTCTCTCTTGACTTCTCCCTTCACATTTATTTGGTCACCAAATCCTCCTGATTCTAATTCCAAAATGTTTTTCAAACCCAACCTCTCCTCAAACACCCTTGTCTTTTTTCATGTGGACTGTATACAGAAGCCACCCAGAATTCTCTGCACCAACATAACCAATTATAGCCTTACCTTCCTCCTTTCTTCTCTTCTTTCTGCCCTTTCCTTCCTCCTTTACTTCCTTCTATTTTCTTCTTTGGTTTCTGGCTTAAGAATATTTTTTTCTCACATATCTATAGACTGGGAAGTCAAAGATCAAAGTGCCCAAGTATGGGTTCCCTTCCTTACAGATGGACACATTCTCTCCATGTCCTCAGATGATGGAGAGAAAGAAAAAAAGCTATGTTCTCACATATTCTTTATATAAGGACACTAGTACCATTATGGGTGCTTTTCTCTCATAATGAACAAGACCCATCTCCAAATCTAATCACAAGGGGGATAGTACTTCAAGATATGAGTTGAAGGACCCAATAGTCCATCACATTCTGTACCATATCCTCATGAAATATATTGATAGTCTGTTTTTAGGCTCATTTTTCTGCAATTCCACCAGCATTCTCAACCTTAAGATAAACAAATATGTATTTTATCTCCCTCTCATCATAAACAAAAATCTCTAAAAATTAATCATTGCATTCATTTATTCATGGTATTCTTCATGTTAGACTCATATCTAGTCCAACTTCATTCTCCATATACCAAGTTCTCTAGTCTAGTCCACCACTCCAAAAAAGTTCACATTTTCTAAACATGTAACCTTGCAATTTCAAGCCCAGCATGCTCATTTATTCCCCATGTATCCCTGAATTTTCAGTTTTTGTTGCCAGATATGACTTCTCCCACCAGCAAGATACACTCATTCTTGAAGTGTGAGTTCTATGAAGACAGTCCTGACTCTTGTTACTCAGAGAGTTAGTATACTTCTTTCTGTGCCTTCATGGATCCTGGGCTCCACTTTATTAGTAGTATGTGAACTCTTTCATTTTTTTTCCTCTTACACATTCACATGTAGCCTCCTCATAATGAATACTTTTCAATTCTCAAAACCTGACAATATTTCTCCAACATAATTTTTATGATAAATAACACTTTCAAATTGTCTATCCTGAATCTTGATGGTCCATTGTTTTCTTTTCTGGTTTTGTTCTGGTGTAAGACATATTTTGTTCCTTTACCTTTACATACCATCATTTTATCCTTGATTTAAGAAAGATTAATGCAGTCACCAACAGGGGATATCAAATCTACTACACATGTACTAAATTCTCATCTTTTAATTTATTCTCCTGGTAGAAAACTTAGCCATACAAATTTAACTTATTCAAATGTTCATTCATTCAATAAAATCTTAGAAATACAAGTACCAGACAATGTGCAGGACAACTACATTAGATAAGTTAATAGAATTCCATTAAATGTGAAGACTCATCAGTCTAGGGTGTTTTGCTAATAAATGAATCAAATGATACCCAAAGTAGTCCAGTACTTACTCATCTCCAAGATCATAGTCCTTAAATGGCTTAAATACTTCTTATATTCTATTCTTTAACAAGACAACATTTTTATCCTGTTTTTCTTCTCTGACACTAACTAGCTCAACAACTAAACTATCTATCCTCTTTCTCCTATCCCCTTCTCTAATTTACATCTGTCTGATCTGATACTTCTGCCCCCGTATTTTCTGCACTAACTCCAAGCTGTGCTTCCTCTACCATAATCATATATCAGCTCTTCTCTCTGCATTTCTCGTGAAAATCCACTGTCTGGATTCTGTACTTCTTAACTTGATCTTTATTCCTTCCAACTTCCTAGTATTTTTTCTTTCTATCAATTATCCAAAGTCTGAATAACAGAAATTTGTCCTGGATATTCAAATGAAAATGAAAAAGGGAGCAATATAGGAAATTAGGCATAGTATTAGAGCAAATCTTCTCTTTTTTTGGCAGAGAAGGAAAACAGAGGCATATCTGTTAAAAAATTTTCACTTATCAGTGTTTAAGCTGTGGCCACCGTCTTCAGCCACTCAATATTATGAACAAGAATATCAAAGAATGATTTTTGGCCATCATAAATATATATTTTTTGAGACTAGATCTGGCTATTTTTGCCTATGGAACCACAGGCTCACATTGCCCAGGCTCACATTGTACCACAGACTCATGCAATCCCCAGCCTCAGTTTCCCAGGTAGCTAGGATTACAGGCGTGTGCCACCACGCCCAGCTATTGTTTGGTACTAGGTCTTGACCTCTCTGTGTTGCCCTGAGCAGGACTGGAACTGTGATATCCAGACCCCACCACAACACCATAAGCTGTGGCTTACAGGCATGCGCCACCATACCTGGCCATAAATATTAAAAAAAAAAAAAAAAAAATTTAATTTAAATGTGTTTAGATTAACATGTTTGTGACATGGAAATGCAAAGGAACCTAAGGGAAAATTAGATGGTGAATTTATTAATGAATTAGATGGTGAATTTAATAATTACTAATTATTATCATGATTCAACACAGAAGCTATTGATTACTGAACAACATTTTTAGTTAGAATTCTTACACTGAGGTATTGTGAAATTACTAACTTAACTGGATTGTAGCTAGTATAATGTCCTTTACAAATCCAAGGGATCTTTTTTCTCTTTATGGTAGAAGGTTCTGAGTCAAGTTGCCATCTCATGTGTTCTTAGTGAAGATTGATTTCTGATACTATTATTTAAGTCACAACTAGTAAAGCATAAAATGTCTTCTTTTGAAATTTTACATAAAGAATGAAAGAACAATGATACTAAAGACAGAAATTTAATGGCAGAGTGATGTATATTTGAATAAAAATATTGACAATAATAATTTAAACACACATGTATTAAAAGATTCTTCACATTGGGCTTTTAGAATAGGGATTTGGACTATGATGTTTGACATAGCTGGGAAATGACAATAAAACAGTCATTTTCTTAAGTAATAATAGTTAAAATTATTTTAAGGTATAGAATTTTAGAATATTAGAGGATTCATAGTATTTCTGCTGAAATTATTTGTACACTTAATCCTCTCATAAACAATATAACTAAACCTATCAGTCATGATTAATTATATATTTATTGAAAAAAATAACAAGCATAACCAAAAGAAGGCTTTTTTTAATTACAAATTTTAAAAATGTATATAAACCCTATAGTACCAGAACTTTTAAAGAATTCTTTCATGCTAAGGAAGAAAATGTATGCCCAGTTATGCGATTATAGATTTGTGGTTGGTTTCATAACTTGTTTGCTGGCATGAATGCTAACATGTAGATGACATCTTTAGAGAAGTCAAGTTATAGGAGAACATACACATAGCACTTGCTATCCCAGAAGCTCTTTATAATTAGACTCGATCCTCCCCCAATTAATGAGGTAGGATACTGCTGCGGCTCTCTGTATTGAGAAAATTGAAGCTAGAGAGATTAAATGACTTCAACATGATTCTTACTTTATCTTGTCATGTTGTTTATGAAGAATGGTGGGTCTAAACTCTCTAGGTTATGTATGTTTGAGTTCCTTGAAAGGAACATTATTTTCTGTTACTGCATGTTTTTCTTGTTTTTAATTATTAAATTATATTGAAATTATGACACATAGTGAAATTATTATAGTCATCTAACTGCCCTACATAACACATGAAAGCACATTTCAGCTTTCTATCTTACTAATTCTGCTTCTATATTTTCCTTTTTTTCAGATAAATCAGCATTTTCAGTGAACTAATTGAACTGTAGAAGCAAGACTGCATGAGGTAAGTCATTTGGGGAGCCATTATTAACATCCACATGCTACAATCAACAATCCTACTATGCACTAAATTTAGTCAACCTGCTTAGAATGGTTATGCCTCACCCAATAGCCCCCCTTGATCACAAAAAAAGTATAAAGACAAACAAAAAAGTATAGAAGACAGACATGAAAGCAATTACAATTTTAGTCTTTTAGCCTCAATTTGGAGGCAAAATGTGGTAGCATCTATGTGTACAGAAAATACTTAAATATTTTTTAATATTTAAGTTGGGGAAGTTGTCAAGATAAGGTGAGTTGTGAGAAAATAGCTCAACCAGAAAAATCAACAGGACTTTGTCTGCTGTCCGAGACACTGCAATATTGCAGAACCCATCCTGTACATTTTGAAGAAATGGTAGAATGGCATCCTCCTTACTCTGATGAGAAGTAGTCTACTTACAACACATGCGTTGAAATCTATTCTGGCTCAGGGGAAAATAGAAGTAGACTGGGCACGGCCAGAACAAAATGAAGTCTGGTGAATTCTGATCCCTCTGTGAAATTCTGGGAATAGTCTTGAAGCACCAATTTCTTAATGTTATTTTCTCTGGATTTAAAATTGTTTTTTTCATGGGAACCAATAACTTTTCTTGGAAGCAGTTGGCAAAAACTTATATAAACTTTTAAGAATATTTATGCCTATTGACCTGCTAATTCAATTTAGGAAAAATCTCTTTTCATGAAATCATCAAATGCAAATACTAACATTTGTTCAAAAATTTCACTGTGTCACTATTTTTTATGAAGTGTTTGGACAAAAATCTACCCAGGAATATTAAGCTTGGTAAATAAATAATACAGACCACCTGACAGAGTCTTATGTGTTCTATTTAAAATTTTTAGTTTGAATAGGATTCAATAGAAACGTTGAGATATGTGGGAAAAAAAGGTATTTAACATAATCTGTATTGGGGAAATGATCTTAATATGTGCAGAAATGTGTAGAAATTGATTCTAGAATATAGACAATCCCAATTTAACATCTCGGAAATAAGCGTGTATCCACTAATTAATAGCATCATGTAGATATAACAAGAAGTATCTTTTTTTTTCCGGTGGTGCATAATACGATATTGCATCTCTCTATAAATGACATCTTATATTTATAAAAAAATCAGTATGCCATTACCACAGGGCTAAATTTCACTTAATGATATTGTAACTGAGTGTTATAGCAGGGAAGGCCTGCCAATCGGAAATTGCTCAGATGAACATGTCTTGTGGACAAGCAAAGAAAGAAGCAGTGTGGGTAGTCTGACTGAGAGGATAAAAACTACATGAAAGCAAGATAGGAGGCATGCCATCACAGGCTTAGGCCCAGAACTGCTGGCAGCCCAGAATTTCGCACACTGCAGGATTTAGTCACCCCAAGGAAAATGAGAAGTTAGGAGAAATGCAAGTACAGGTCTTTGGTTTGAATACTGGAATTTGAACTCTCACAAGAGGCTAGCTTATTTAAAAAGTGTATATGTTTGAAAATCTTGGAATCTGTGTTTGCTGAAGAAACTTGGAATCTGTATAATTTGTGCAATGTGGAAAACTTGAAATCCATGAATTCTGTGTACCTCTGATGAGAGCCTAGCTTGCTGTACACTGGAATTTGGGTGAAATGACTGCTTCAGGTTTGGAGTGGCAAGAAGATACCATCTTGGATATGTTCTAGGTCTTAGAAACTGAATGGTAACTTGGGTAAGATAACTGGACATTTGTGGCTTCAGTGACTCTTGACAGTCCCTCCTTGTTTGTAAAGAAACCTTGTATTTTTGTTTGTTTGTTTGTTTGTTTAGAGTAGTCTTGTAATTGTGTATTTGGGAAGAACTCAAAGAGTATCCAGTTTAAACATTGTCCTCTCTCCTTGTATAGTTTTGGTGCCTATTTGAACCCAGCTTTAATATAACTATGCACCTTTTAATATAACTATGCACCTTTTCCCACAAACAATATTTCTAATATGCACATGTAAAAAAGAGGCAATCTCTTTCAATCTGTAGACATATAAAATTCTCTATGTCATGTACAGCAAAAATTTAGTTTAGTTGGGATCATTTATTTAACACTCTAAGCAAGTTTCTAAGATCTATCTGATGTGAAATATTCATGTGACATCAAACAATTTTGCACTAGAATTCTGTTTAGAAATACAAAATCCTTAGATTTATCTAGACACCTTTCTACCTTCCTACAGCCTGAGCCCCTCATCACAATTAACTCAATTCGGAGTATCTGACTTCCACATCAATATCTCCTCAAATGTGAGCACCTGTGTCTTAGCCTGCTTAGTCTGTTTTATCCTACTGTTGACTTCTGCATACACACAATATTCTGACATATGTTTGATAGCTGGGAACTAGACAAGAATGGTTCAGCATGAGATTCAGTCTTAGGTCTGACACTTACTTCTGCCCTTCACTAACTTATGGCCTTGGAAAAAATATCTTAATGTCTCTATCATCCAGTTTTTGCTAGTGAAATGGAGTTAATAATAGCCATGGGGATACTATAGAGATTTTATGGACTGAAATATGTAAATGTGACCAATATATATTTGTGTCAATCACTCTATTAATATGTGGTGTTCCCAAATAGATACCACCTCCCACATAGTCTTTCAAAGGGGTGCTCATCAACTCTTGATTCATCTCAAGGTCAGCAGAACTCCCCATGCTCTTTGTTTACCAGGAACATTTCTTACTACAGTTTTTCTGCTTTCCTATAAAAAAGGTCTTTCTTCAGAGACTTCCAATGAAACGTTATCTTCTTGTTACTGAAACTAGAGTCAGATGGAAAGGGTAAGGGGATAGACAGAGAAATGTGCAAGTTTGTGAATAAGCTCACTAGTAAGAAGTGAAGACTTAGGATAGATATGATGGACAAAAAAACAAAACAAAACTGGTTCTCCCTACGTAGCTCCAGTACAGTCTCTGTGCCTGCAGAACTCTTATTATAGATCCTACCCATCTGTACAATTTTCTTAATGGCAACATTTATTACTGTTCACTGTTGCTTCTCTGAGGTTTTGTCTATGAATCCAAACCCTAGACTTTTAGATCTTTCACTTTCTAATATCTTAGAATTTCAGCTCCTAAACCACCAGTCATTCTATATGTCTGCTTTCACTTAACTTCATGTACTTTTCCATGTTAGTTTTATTGGCTTATATTCTAACCCGACTTATGTCATCAAGCTCGAGTCATCACAGGGATGGAGGGCTTACCAAATAACTCAAATTTTGTCCAAAAAAAGAAGAGCTTAGTGTCTGTTTTAGTCTCCTCAAACTGCCTCTGTGCAAAGACACCAAGGAGATTTTGAAAGAGGCTATGGGGTGTTGGCTGCCAGATGCAAGGTATGAGAAACCAATTCACGAGAAGAGATTTACCCAGCCACAGCAAGGGGCCAAATGGAGATATGGACCATGAGGCAACTTTATTAAACAAAAGGAAGGGGTATTTATAGGGACACAGGGTGAGGGTCTGTTGAACTTCAAAGAAGACAAACACAAACCTGAGAGACAATTAACATTCTAAAGCCTAAGACTAATGAGGAAATGGGGAGTGTAGGCAGGTGGTCATGATCTGATTTAGGGAAGCTAGCAGCGCCACTGCAGTCTCAGAAGGTCATTGTACTAAATCAGTCCCTAGTTTTCTGGGAACTGGTTGACAAGAGAGGTTTTCCTTATCTCATTTGCAATGACTTTTCTGGTTTGCAAATGGCGCACAGCAATGGGCCATAGAAGGTTTTGGTTATTGGGTATGTTGGAAGAACTGGGTGGTGTCAGTCATGAAAGCAGCCATGAGAGAAGTTCATGTCTCCACATTTGCTCCAAGTCTGGGAAATGGAAGCTCAGCTTTTCCCATGGGTGGAGCTTATACTATGCTAATTCTTTTGATTCCAAAAGGGAAAGATTCTTTATAAGTTAGATGGATGAATGAATAGAATAGGGGTGGCTTCAATCTATTTCAAAACAAGTTGAAATAGGATTTTACCAGGCTATGTTGATTTTGTGTGAATCCCTGTGTGGATTTCTTATCCTACTGAAAGTCAGTAAATATTTAACCCTTTGCTTCCTAGTATTTTGCTGTCCTTAACTGTTTTAACCATTTGTTTGCTGTTTCTCTGAGGGCTTTATTAAAACATTCTACGCTAAGCCCATTTGACTCAACGAAGTTATTCCTTATAATTTTCTCAAATGTTTCTTTCATTTGGTTTCTGAAACTCCAGCTTGATCTTAAATCCTCCTACTATGAACTTGACTTGACTTTGTTTACTTTCCTATAATATTTCTCCTCAGGCTTGCTACTGTACCAGAGATCTCAGATGGTACAGATGAACCATTGCTGACTTGAGAATCAAGAGATTATAATTCTACATCTCTCCAGAAATAATTACCCACTCAAATGACAATGAATATAAAAGAAAAAGACAACTCACAATGTTCCAAAATAAATCTAACTAGGAAGATAAAAGTGTCAGTCCATGGTGTTGTGTAACAGAACATTCCATTTTCAAATTAGGCTTCTTTATATTAGTAGTCTTTTTCCATTACTAAAAAATGTGACTCCCATAGGGTAAACCAAACCAACCACATGAAAAGCATCACAGAGGACTATGCAAACACTATAGGTTAAGAGTCTGCAGAGAGAAAATATGTATGTATTTAGTATTAACCTCCCCTAGCACGAAGCAGACATCCTGGGGTAAACAAGAAGAGCAAATGAAATGTGAGTTACAAAGTAATGGAATGTCATTTCTGGACAAAGTTGACTTTCTCCCTCAACTACAGATGGTCCAGGATTATTGCTAAATTCTTTAATGAGAAGGAAGTAGAACTTAATAACACAACTTACTGGCTAGCTTTCAAAGTATCCTCAGGTTTCACTTTAGTCTTTTCCAGAGAACACCATTCTTTTAAGTGGAGACAAGAAAATGAATGTAATATATGCAATATGTGCAACAAAAATGATAACGCTCACTACTATATTCTCATCAGGGAATGCACTAAGAACATGGTATCTTTTCTTTTTCTCCAACCATCTTTGCTACAAGCATGACTATTCCTTAAAAAAAAAAGTCAGAAAGGCCTGAAACTCAGAGAGGTAAATTAGTTTATACAAAGTCCCTAGGCTAATAGCAAGTAGCTTTCATATTTGATGCAGTACTGTTTAGCAGTATCCATCCAGCTCTTTACCTGGTTCTTGAATAAGGGTTAGATGTGAAGAATAGATATAGGATTTATTTGGGATAATTAGGAAAGATCTGGGAGACCCAACATAGGTAGGTAAATATAAGGGCATTTAGTAAGTAGCAGAAAGTAACAGAATCCCTGCCACTCTGGTCCTTTCTTCACTGACTACCCTTTTCTACCTCTGTGTATCTGTAACCTCCTGTACAAAGGAGGTTACCTTCCTCATCACCACTAAGTAACCAGTTCGTGTTTTTATAACTGCTTCTATTTTTGAGGCTTCCTAACATTCCTCCTCTTAAGAATAGCAACGATGCCTTGTTTGCTGCTTGAAATGTATGAAATGCGATTGTGTTTACTTTTGGGGATTGAAACCAATAACTAACAAAAACACCTTTTTTAGGGGAGAAAGATGTCATCTCTGCCTTGCATTCAAATACCCAATCTTTTCTGATTTACAGTGAACAACCTTGAGCAAATCACTCTGTTTTTTTTTTTTTCTTTCTGCTTTTGCTGTCTAGCACTGTGAGAAAGTCTGCTCAAATATGGGGCCATCACTCAAATATTAAAGCTCTTCACACTCTTTGCTTCTGTTCATTTTTTCTTTCCGTTTGATCTAACAAAACTTTTTAAATTATAAATTAGGGAATTGAAGTTTTCTTTTTTTCTAAGATAAGGGAAAATGTATGACTTCAAAAAGCTGCTAGTGGAGTAATATAGCAGACTATATTTTCATTTGGTGTGTAGCACATGGTGCCTAAGAAAGATGGCACATCTAGTTATTTTAGGTGGTATTTGTTTTTAAATACAGTAAAATGAGCTAATTGTTTGACTTGGAAATGAAGTCTTTACAGTCTACTTTCAATAAACTTAAATCAATCTAAAATCAGGTGCAAATGGGCCAAAAGCTGCCAACCAACAAGCCAAAGGAAAAAAAGCGACACTTTTAAAATGTGGCTTCTGACACCCAGATTCTTTTATACTCTTACCACACACCCGTAGCAGTTACCAGTCACATTGAAATCAGGATGAAAGGGGAAGAAGCTTCCAACCAACACACCACATTTAAAATGCGGCTCATGCCAGCCAGGTCCTCTCAGATTCATACTCCCCACGTAGTAGTAGTTGCCAAAGTCACAAAGCAATTTAAACAAAAGGGTTTTATTGATAAGGGGAACTAACCAGAAAACAGAGAGTTCTCAATGTCACAAGTGACCACTTACCTGACCCAGTCACCATTTTCAGTCCCAAAAGTCCCAAAGACACATGTCCAAGATGGTACTCCTTTGCCCCTCTAAACCTCAGAGGTAGATACTCTGCAAAGTCCAGTCTTTCTCTGGTGCCTTCTATTTGCTTCTCTCTCCAGTGTTCTGAGCTGCTCTGCTTCTCCAAGTCTTTTCAAACTTTTCCAACAGATGCTGCTGCTGCTCTACACACTTTCTTTACCAGGTCTGCTTTCAGTGGCAACTGACCACATTCACCAGGCCTGCCCCCAGCAGCCCCTTATCACCCTCAGCACGCAGTTCTGGCATCTGTCTCCACACCAGCTGTCTCTGCTAACCACACTCACATCATGGCTCCTTGCCACCACCAGCTTTTTCTTCCAGGGTGCTTCTCCTGGCCAGACCACCTGGGCCTGTTCTTTCAGTCATAATTCTTGTCTCTTTTTTTCTATCTCGACACTAGCCCTTTTTATACACCCTTTGGCACTTCCTTGCTTTCTATTTTCTCTTGCAGGGGGATTTTCTCTCAGATTCTGCCACCCAGGGTATTTTGGTGCCAGTAAAAATCTTAACTGTGTCACTATCCAATATCAAAATGCAATTTAACAACAGGAGTTTATTAACAAGAAAATAAACCAAGAAAACAGAAAGTCAAAAAGCCCTTATTGCCACAAGTGGCCAGTCACCAATTTTAGTCCCAAAGGTCTCAAAGACAAATGTCCATGTAGGTGCCCCGTTTCCCCTCGAAACCTGAGGCAGGCACTCTGCAAAATCTGTTACTGGGGTAGGTGACTGTCCCCTTTTTATTTTTTGTTGAAGTTGGGACCTCAATATGGGCAGCGTTACAATTTAGGCACTGATGCCATTAGCTGTGTCTGAAAACACTGAGGTAAAAAGAGGCCTAAACAGGAAGGGTGCTTTTACTTTGTTGCAAATTTCCAGTCCAGGAAGAGAGAATGTATCACCTAGAGGGTGTGTATAGGGAAATAGAAGCCTTCAGCTTTTAAGAGGAAAAAAATAGTAAAAAGGAGAGAGAAAGAGCTATAAAAAGGAAAGCAGCAAGACTAGAGAGAGAGAGACAAACTTTTGGGGAGAGGAGAGAGGAGAATGGCAGATGGGTAAAGAGTAGCCAGAGTGACCAGGCAGGGCAGAAACCTTCTGGAAGAGTGAGCTGGTGGTGACAAGGAACCACAGTGACCAGAAGAAGAGTGTCCATTGTCGAGTGTGGCGCTGCAGAAAGGTGGCATAGTGAGCTGATACCTGGAGATGGCCAGGGATGTGGAAAGATGATTTGTGCATCAGCAATTGTGGGAAAAGTTAGAAGAATCTTTGAGAAGCAGAACATCTCCGAACACTGAAGAGAGAAGAAAAGACATAGGAGAAAAACTGGAATTTGCAGAGTGCCTGCCTCAGGTTTGGATGGGCAAAGGGGCACCATCATGGATATGTGTCTTTAGAACTTTGGGAATAAAAATGGTGACTGTGGTAAGATAACTGGCCACTTGTGGCTTTAAGGACTTTTTGTTTCCTCTCTTAATATTCCTTTTTAAATAAACCCTGTTGTTAAACTGTGTTCTGAGTGGCAGCTGCTACACGTGGATGGTATGAACCTGATGGAACCTGGATGACAGAAGCCACATTTTGAACATGGCTTGTTGGTTGTTGGCTTCTGCCACTTTTGACCTGATATCATTATCACTGTGGGTTCTCCTGCCTGCACCCAAGCAGTTACCCAGAGCTCAAACTGATAGGGTGTGCCCCCCCCCCCACTGTCTCCTGTTTGGGATTGCAGGTTTCAAGGACAGGTAATGTTAAAATGGGAGAATGACCTTAGCTGGAATTTCCCTTCAGGGGGATGCAGGGGGAAGAAAGAAGTGTAACAGATTTCCTGGAAGGCAGGAAATCAGGGTATATAAAGGGTGTGCAAACAAAGAGGAGGATTCAATTCGATTGAGGATTCGATTCAATTGGGATTCCAATATGGAGAGGGAATAGAGAGGTTCAATAGAGGAGAGATGGGAATCAGCCATCTTGTAAAGATGTGAGCCATGTGAGCTTGGCCATGTGGCCACCGAGGGCCTGCAACCCTCAGCTGGCCCAGACTGGCAGCATGTATGCTGAATGCAGTTAAGGAGTTTGCAGATTTGAACTTCATGTTGGAGTTTGTTTTGCTGAGTTTGATTTGTGTCTAAAAGAGGCCGTGCAAAAGTTAGGCCTGAGAAGAAAGTGAACTTTGCTGGTTCGACACCATGGAGCTCCTGCTACCTGAAGGTGACAAGGAGAAGACAGCGTGGAAGACAATGAGGAGCATTCAAAGGAACATGTCTTCAAGCGTCTGGAGATGGACTCTAACTGGACATTGGTGAGATGATTAGGACTGAGAGACTGAGGATATTTGGGCAATCTGGGAAAGGACTTTGGACAATACTGGGAAAGGTTTTGAACAATGTTAAAGTATTCTGAGTCTTACATATTTCTTTTGTAATTATTAGGATAATTAGAAATCACTTCATTAGAAATAAATTAGTCTGCACTGCACTGATAGTCTTGGTTTGATATTTTGGTTAAAAAAGGCTGAGGATGGTGGTAAGAACCCACGAATGGAAAGTTTAAACTGTGTTTTAAAGTTTTTCTTTTCTGCAGTTTTTGGAGCTGAGAGCAGTTGACTGGCTTTTGCATATCAATGGTAAAGGTGATCAGTGAAAATGCTAATGAAGAGTGTGTAGCCTGCTTTGTAGAGAGAAGCAGGCAGATAGCTGTATCCAGTTAAGGTTAAAGGTAATTGCAAAGGAACTGCTTGTAGCCTGCTTTGGAG